>QGMG01000341.1:0-34255 GCA_007825325.1 Lachnellula cervina | reverse complement strand
CCTCCCCCTCTTACATTACTACTTCGCTTAATTTATAGCAGCCTTAGGTATATATACAAACCCCCCCCTAACTTTCTGCTCCCCTACTCTCCTACCTTACCTACTATTAGTAGGTAAGTATCTATAAGTATAGGTATATATTATAAATAGAGGCCTAGTAGTTATAATAATAAACTAGTTCTAAATCCTGTATATTATTTAAAAAAAAATTAATAAAATCCTAGATCTATACTAAAATCCCGAAATCCCGAAATCGCAAAATCGCAAAATCTCTTGATGTTGCCTATGTGTAGGTTTCGCCAACCATACATTTGACGTAATCTTATTAACGGTTTTTAAGCTCTATAATCATATGCAGCAGCGAGATACCAAGATCAACCAGGATCTAGCTATTCAATCTACAACCATAGCCGAGGCGAGCAAAAGAGACAGTTCAGCCATGAAGGCCATTGCAATCGTGACAATGCTCTTTCTTCCTGCCACAGCAATAGCGGTATGAAAACGTCCATCCTTCCCCTCCCAATGTCTCACGAGGGTTGAGACTCTTGGATTTCGATTCCCTGTATGTGTATACTTACAAGCTTCTAGACCATCTTCAGCATGTCGGTATTTTTCAGTTCCGTGGAAAACTCCAGCGTGTCTGTCTCGTCAAGTTTCTGGGTCTACTGGGCAGTGACTATCCCGATGACTGTTATCGTCCTGGCCACTTGGCTTACATGGCTGAACTGGAGGGGCATAAGCCGCCAACTCTTGCCTGCGAGGTTTTTTGGCTCGGAAGATTAGCACAGCGAGGATTCTGATAATACCATAAAGAGCTTGAATACCAATTCCACATCGCAGAGTACCCTCGTTCCGCCGTCACCACCCGAGAACCCAGCTCCTGCGACTCCTGCTACGATGCCGATTCCGTCTCTCAATGGCCAGCCCTTTGCAACTCGAGTCCCTTCATCGCTTACCGTTCCTAGAATTCCTCCGACTCCAGCAGCACTTTCTACATATGCTTCAATCCCAGAGCTTCCAATTCCAACCACGCCTCCTCCTGCTAGTCCATCTTCCGATACAGATAATCAGCTGCAAATTTGGGAACCAATACCCTTTAGCGATCATAATTTGGAGACGCGTCGATTATCACATTTCCCGGGGGGTTCTTTTGGATGTAGTACTTCAGCGTACGGAGTTAGTTGTCAACACGTGTTTAAATTGCGTACCTTGGTTATAGCTTAGTCGGATTTTCCCGTATAATGGAAGCGTGAGCGGGCGGTCAGGACTCAGGGCTTCGTGCTTAAGACAAATTAATAGTATTTCTATTACATTTTACCACCAGTGAAGTATGTGGCGACTAGGAAAA
Source organism: Lachnellula cervina (assembly GCA_007825325.1). Lineage (NCBI taxonomy): Eukaryota > Fungi > Ascomycota > Leotiomycetes > Helotiales > Lachnaceae > Lachnellula > Lachnellula cervina. The sequence continues at coordinate 32,907 of QGMG01000341.1, read as the reverse complement.
GAGCGATCTGTAAGCCAAGAGTCGCGTCTCCGCCACAAGGTAAGCTCTTATTTTCCCTCTCTGAATCGGCTCTTGTCCACAGTATACTTGCTCAAATCCACAATACTCATATTCCCCAAGATCTCAAACACCGTAACATCCGCACCGAGCTTTTTATCGAACCAGTTCCGCAGCTCTACCGCTATCAGCGAATTGATCCCATTGACGTGCACCGGCTTCAGGACATCGATCTCGTCGGCCTTGATTCCCAGAATCTGGGATAGCTTCGAGACGATCCATCCGGTGGCATGGTCGACTGCTATCTCCGCCGAGGCGCTCTGTTTGAGAACAGTCTCGGAATCCGCGCTCTGAGTCTGCTTATTCGATGTCCCGGCTGTGTCCTTGTTGATGAGTTGAAAGTGCCTGAACAGCGGTCTCATCATCCAGTGCGGAACCTCTAGACCCTTAGCCTCCATGGAAGCCGGGTGCTCGATGCCAACAATGACCTGTGACTCGGTCGGCGCGAGTAGCGGCAGAGTAGGGTTACAGTAATGGTCTAGCAGAGCAAGGAATTCAGCCTGCCTGATATCCATAAAATAGCCCAGTCTCCGCAGCGAATCAAGCATGCCTTCCGTCTCGGCGACTACGCCTTCCGAGACCATCATGCCGAGGTCGATGGACACGGCTTTCTCGCCGATACTGGTGCGGTAACGGGCTAGGGCATCGATGTAGGTATTTCCGGCACAGTAATTGGCTTGAGATGTAGCGCCTAGAATGCCGCCAATTGAGGAGAGGGAGACGAAGAAGTCCAGGCCTTTTGGAAGCAGTGTATGGAGATTCCAGGATCCGATAACCTTTGGCTGGGTTCCAGTGGTGAAGTCGTCATGTGTCATGTTGTCGAATATTGCATCCTGGGTTTTTGATTAGTTGAATTTTATTTAACACTCAGATCAAATTTTTCTTACCCTTAGAACCATCGTGCATTGAAGACAGCCCCGTACTGGTGGTAAGGTCTTGGCGCATTGCTCGAGGACCCCTTTTAGGCTTTCGGCTTGAATGATATCACAAGCTGGTGCTTCGACACGAGCCCCCAATACCTCTAGCTCACGGACGAGCTCCTTGGCTGACTCCGTTCGAGTACCTGAGCGAGCAAGGATTATCAAGTTCCTTGCTCCACGGTCAACCATCCATCGCGAAACACTACGTCCCAAGCCACCGAACCCACCCGCAATCAGATATGTTGCATTGGGGTCAAAATAGTATGATGCTTTGTTCGTAACGAGCGCCTTTCGTATTTATGTTAGCTTTGGAAGTTAAGATTGCAAATTCGGGGAAAGCTTACAGTGACTGAAAGCCCGGGATCTAGATTAATGACTACTTTACCCACGCTCCGACCAGTATGAAAGGATTGTAAGCCTTTGGTAAGATCACAGGCTTGGAAAACAGTTAGCGGCATTGCTGGTCTGATATAACCACTATGAAACAACGAAGATGCTTGCTTGAACAGCTTCTTGATCAACTGAGGGCGCAGGCGTTGCATTTCGGCAAGGTTCAAAGAGGTGTATGAAATGCATTTTGGCGATGTCTGTTGAGTAACCTTAGCCGATACTGCATCATTGCCAATACCCAAGTTTACTAAACGGCCGAATGGAGCCAGGACTTCCAAAGAGACGTCAAGATCATCACCAAGGTCAAAGCTTAGCACAACGTCCACCCCATTGCTGGCAGTGGCTTGCAGAATTGACTGTGACAGATGCGGATCTTTATTCGACAAAATACTATCTCTGGAAAGGCCATAAGTTGACCGCAACAGCTCCGCCTTCTCCTCAGAACCCGTAGTAACAATAACTTTAGCACCAATTTTCTGGGAAATTTGTATCGCTGCTTGACCTATTGCGCTAGCGGCGTGATGGATCAACACGACTTCATCCCTAGCGAGGTTTGCAGCATTAACCAGAGCTTGAAACGAGAGCAAAACAGATGTCGGTAGAGCTGCAGCTTCAATGAAAGACATGGAGTCCGGGAAATGCGCTGCGGACGATGCTTTGCATCTCAGTGATGTGGTGCAGACACCAGAGCCGCTGACGAAAACTTTGTCGCCGGGAGAAAATCCACTTTCTGAACCAGCTTTCGTGATTATTCCGGAACACTCAGTGAATATGCTCTCCTCATTCAGCTGTCCCGACGCAATCTGATAATCTCGAGAAGTGAGGCCCACGGCTCGAACTTGGACGAGAACTTCATCAGGCTTAGGAAGGTCATCCCAATCCGCCACTTCCTCGTAGGTAATACTGTTTATCATCCCACTAATTTTCATGATAGCTCTAAGTGGGAGCTCATGACTCAGCTGCAGTGTTCGTTCCTGATGGGAAGCAATATTGGCGCCAATAAGTCTGTTCATGCGTTGTGATTGGATAACTCGGTTGATACAGAGCATGCCGTCCCTTTCCTCATACTCGGGTTCCATATCATCCAAAGGCGATTGGATCGCGTGGTTTAAGACAGTAAGCACTGCTGTTGGGCCGTCTAACCCCGTCTGCTCATTGTCTGTGATAGCTACTCGAGCAAACCTCAGCTTCGGGTTCTCAGAACGGAGAGCACGCGAAAGTCCATCCACCATATGGAACTCTGGTCTGCGAAGCGCCTGGGTATCTCTGGCTACCCATAATATGTCATTTGTCAATGACAAAACTTCCTTGAAGTTGTTAAACTCATCCAAACTAATGGAGGGAAAGAAGGGCTCGTCGTAGTCGAGAAGGAAGACGCAGAACATCCCCTTTATCGATCGTTTGAATACCGCATCCGCAAAATCAAAGATCAATACTGTGGCTTTTCCATCTCCCTGTATCTTTTCCTTTAAACGGATGGCGAAGTTAGCCTGAGTCAAAGACTTTTCGTCAATAACGATGGCTATCTCAGGAAGTTTCATGGCTTCTGAAACAACCTGCTCTGCAGCGGTAGCAACAATAACACTAATATGGTGATGTTCGATATCTTCGGAATCCTGAATACTGAAGTCGATGCCATTGAAACCAGAGTCGATTAGAGCTTTTGACAATTCATCCTTTGAGCGGTAAGGATTTAAAGAGGTCTGGCCATCAGTCCACCACCCCTGAATGAGACCGAAGATGAAGTCAATGTTCACACTTTGGGGAGCTGCAATTCCAACGAGTATTAAATTGCCGCCCGGCTTTAGAAGCCTCCTTAGATTCCGGAGGGTTCGGGGTAAATCCGAAGTCATCTGAAGTGCGTGAGCTGTAATGACCAAGTCGTAAGAAAAGTCTTCAAGCCCTTGAGCCGCGGGATCATTTTCAATATCCAGGACTTGGAAATGGAGCCGATTACCACAGCTACCAAGTTTTCCTTGTGCCTGAAGAACTTTGTCGGACGATACATCGGTATAGTCGTATCGAAGCCACCTGGTGTTTCCCTTGGCAGATAAGATACCCAGACAAGGGGATGTGGAATTTCCTCCGCTCCCTCCAAGCTCAAGTATCTTCATTGTGGGGGTTTTGTGAGCGAGACTTGACAAAAAAACTTCTAGTTGCTTTCGAATATTCTGGCTCGCCAATTGCTCGTTGAGATAAGCACTTACTAGCTCTTCTCTAGACGCAAGGCTCTTGGAGCCCTCCTCATTCAGGAGGAGTGGCAAGAGATTTCGGCCAATAGTTACATAATATTGGCCTAGATTGTTTGCCCTCTCTATTTCCTCTTCTAGTGCGTTCACTCCAGCTGCTTCAGACAGGTATTTTGGCGGCCAATCATTGTCGGGCTGGCTGTGCTGCTGTACCATCCACCTGATGTATTTCAATGAGTGTGGTGAGATGCCCTCTGGAGGTGACTGCTTCAAGGCCTTGAGTGTCGTTGAAATGTAATGTTGAATCAACAGTGACAGCCGTTGTTGGAAATCCACAAGATCATTGTTCTGTGGCCTTGCTTGCTTGCAAAGTTCCGAAATTTGTTCGTTGTTAAGCAAGGTAAGATCTGGTCGCCATTCTAAGTGACTAAGTAATGGCCGCTGTGCGGAATTTAGAAGATGTGTATCATTCGATGTAGAGACAAACGTCGTTTGATATCCTTCCATAACCGAGAACAGTTCATTATTGCTGGGTGAAACAGCGATGACCTTAGACTCGGTGCCACGGTATCCGTTAAAACTCGACCTGACACTTGCCCGCAAATGTGAACCCGAGGAAATGAAATCTTCGTTTGTATAGATCACCAGTTTTCGTATGGATGACGGCACCATTGTCGGAAGATCCAGAGCCCCACCTTGGTTGAGGGCAGGAAAGACCATTTGGAAGAGGCCGTCCAAGACTGAAGGATGGATCGTGTATGTATTGAAATTGAGGTTTTTCGACTTGTCGTCGGCGCTACCAGAAAATGCCCGGATGTCGGCGATAGCAGCTCCAGAATCATTGAACCGCACATCTTCTAATGTCTGAAATATTGGGCCGTAATTGACGCCATTGTCTCTGGTAACATCATAAAAATGTTTTGCGTCGGCTTCATGGATGCATGCATTGGCTATGGATGAGAGCTCCTGATGATAACTTGAAGTAGGGGCTGAAATGGTTCCCGCCTGCGATGCGGTTTCAGCTCTGATGCGGCAGCGGCAGTGTTCAGACCATTCTGAGCTGAAAGAGAAAAGTCTAAACTCATACCATGGCGCATGGTCAATTGCTCTGTCCTTGAAAGTGGCAAGAGACACCTGGATTTCCAGGCCTTCGCTGCTGTCTGGAACTTGCAAAGCATTCAGAAACTGTACGTCTCGCATTTCAAATCCCAGAACCTTTGCCTCCCCAGTCGTAAGCTGCTTCACACCTTCAATAGCCATTGCTAACATGGCTGCACCGGGAAGAAGGCAATTGTTGCTGATCTTCCCAAGATTAGCTTAGGACAGCTGATGATGACAGGAAGTAACTCACTTGATGATGTTGGACCCATTGAAGCTTTTCCAAGCTGAGAAAATTGCGCCATCGCACCTCAAAGGAATTCGAACTTGGAATGAGGCTTCCCAAAAGCTCATGCCGCGCATGGGGTCTAAATCTAAACTGAGTACTGGTTCTATCTTCAAACCAGTATTTCTGTGTGTGGTTAAACGGATAGGAGGGTAAATCTGTCACCACAGCCCGCGTCTTTTGATCAGACCCATTGACTGCCAGCATATCGATAGGATGTCCTAGGCTCCATAACCGTCCAACAGTGTCTAGAGTGCATGCTGCAGCGTCTCTTTGACGATTTAGTACTGACAGATAGCCCATGCGACCTTGAGACTTAGTGTTGGTCAGAATCTCCTGTAGTGGGCCTTGGAGGGTCGAATGAGGCCCTATCTCTATGAGTTCCTTGATCCCTGAAAGTGACTGAGACTTCGAGCCGAGGGTCTTTCGAGGCGCTTTCCCGGATTGAATACAGAGAAGAGACACCGCATGAGAAAATTTGACCTGAGAGATAAGGTTTTTGACCCAGTATCCAGCATCACAAACCCTGTCCAGAGGAATAACAGCCCCAGTGACTGACGATATCATTGGAATAGTAACCTTCTTGGCGAATTCACCATCTATGTCCTTCAGGCTTTCGTAATAATCTGTCTTTATCGCCTTCATGAAAGAAGAATGGTACGCAACGTTTACGCGAAGTTTGCGAGCCAGGTGTTGGTCGTCCTTAAGCCACGACTCGATGATCTCAAGCTGATCTTTGTCTCCTGTAAGTGTGATGCTCTTGTGGCTATTTACACAGCCAACTTGAACATTAGGAGTTTCGACATGTTTCTCAAGTCTAGCCAGGAATGGCAGGATATTTTCCTCACTCAGAGCTACAGCCAGCATTGCTTGCGGGGTTTTATGCAGCGTCGGAAGTCTGGCAGCGAGTCGACCCCGGTGAAAAGCAATTTTCAATGCAGTTCTGTCATCGAAAGCGCCTGCGCAATATCTACTTTAATTAGTAATGCAAACAATGAGACACTTTGGTTCACTTACGCAGCCGCTATTTCGCCTGAAGAATGGCCTACCACGGCAGCGGGGGTAATACCGAAAGACTTGAGTAAGTCGACTATGGCGATTTGCAGAGCAGTCGAAAAGGTCTGGCTATATTCTGGCTCATTGACAGTAGACGCAGAATCGCAAAGCAAAGCTACAACTTAAGTCAGCAAATACAGCAAATCACGAAATTATCAGCTACTTACCCTGAAGCGACCATCCACATCCCAGGCCATGCAGTATGTGATCAAGCTCAGAAAACCGAAGTCTAAAGAGAGGAAATGCAAGCAATCCGTTTCCCATTTTAGCATATTGGGCTCCTTGGCCAGTGAATACGAAAGCAATCGACTTTGGGTCTCCTGAAAATCTGATTGGTTTGGAACTATCTTTTTCTAGCGAATTGAGATCACTGCCAGAAGTTGCAATAGTATAGGAACGCCACGCATGGAGAGATCGCTTGGCTACTAGAGTGTGGACAATATCATCAAATGATGACTCCAAAGCAACTCGCCCGCGCTTTTTGAAGAATTCGCCATAAGTATCGAGCATACTTTTGGTGCCAACCTCGTCAGCAGCCGACCAAATCAATAGTCTCGGTCTCGGGTGCTGTTGGGTCGAAGTCATCTGAGTGGAGAATCCGTTTTCGTCGGTCACTCTTCGCACGGTTTTTTCAGACTTCTGTTGTTCGACAGAAGTATGGAAGCCGTTTGTTTCCTCCAGCCCATTTGTTTCATCATTTGACTTTTGGAGGCATAGGTCTATAGTACGATGATGACCGCGAAGCCTATGGGCTTTCAGGAAGTGCAAGGCATCATCGACTATCACGACGGCATTAGAGCCGCCAAATCCAAACGAGTTAACCTAGTATATGGTTAGAATGAATGTCTGCCAAGGTAGGTGCTACTCACACAAGCACGACGGAGCCCCAAACTTGGCCATTGTATTGGACGAGTAGGAAACTGAGATAAAAAGTCAGTCAAAACTTATATCTGTTGTTTGGGAATAGGAACCTACGTGAATGCGAAGATTTTGGGTATCGATCCTAGGATTAACCATTTCCAGCCCAGTATTAGGCAGAATAATTCCCTTTTCTAGAATCATCACAGTTTTAATAAGACCGGCAATGCCACTACCGCCTTCCAAGTGGCCAATATTGGATTTGACGGCACCAACAATCAGTGGCTCCTCTGCTGATCGGAATGACCGAAAAGAATTTCCAATTGCTTTTGCTTCCGTGGGATCGCCAAGGGCTGTTCCAGTCCCATGTGCTTCAAAACTATAGAGACACAAACAAAGTCAATATCACTTTCTTTGTCAAATTATCAAACCGCTTATTGCAAACCATGAATAAAAGCCTCCAATCAACTTACAATCTTACTGGGGCCATATCAAGGTTTGCCCTGGTAAAAGTCTCGTTTATCAATAACTGTTGGGCCTCTCCGTTTGGTTGTGTGATTCCACCAGTTGTTCTACCATCCTGATTTAACCCGGTAGCACGTATGACAGCTCTTATTGTATCTCCATCCTGCAGGGCATCTGATAATTTCTTCAAAACTACAACACCGAAGCCGTCGCCTCTAGCATAGCCATTTGCTCTATGGTCGAAACTCCAACATCGGCTGTCAGGAGACATGAAACTCATATTTGACATAATTAGCATGAAATCTGGATGAAAGACCAGATTGCATCCACCAACGAGGGCCTAGGTTAGGTAAGCTGAAGGAATTGCAAATAGCTCCTTATAACATACCATTTTTGATGTGCCATTTAGTAAGTCCTGACAAGCAATATGTAAAGCGCTCAAACTGCTAGAACAAGCAGAGTCTAAATTCATGCTAGGCCCGCGCAAATTGAAAAACCAGCTGACGCGGTTTGCCAACATCGATCCGGACAGTCCTGTGGCTGCATACTTTGGGAGTTGCTCAGGGTCCTGCTGTAACATACTCTTGTAATCGTCCGTAAAAGTTGCAGTATAGACTGACGTCTTACTTCCTGAGCACTTGTCGATAGTGAGACCCGCTGTGCACTCTTAGTGATCTAAATTCTGGGCTGCTTGGGACGAACATACCATTTTCTAAAGCGTGATAGGACGTCTCTAACATTATGCGCTGCTGCGGATCCATCGCAACAGCCTCAGCTGGTGTGACAGAGAAAAAAGGGGCATCAAATACGCCTAAATCCTCCTTTAAAAAATGGCCGCCTCGAAGGGGTAGCTATCATTCGTTAGCGGAGCCATTCAACTTGGTGCATTTTCGCCGCATTTTGGGACAAGAACGTTTAAACGTAGAAATACTTACGGTTCCAGTGCCCGCGTTCTCCTCATCATAGAATGCATCTATGTTGAATCTGTCGGGAGGGAATTCGGTCATAGCACAGCGGCCTTCATGGAGCATGTCCCAGAAAGCCTCAGGCGATGTTGCTTCCTGCGGAAACTTCAAGGACATCCCAATCACCGCAATGGGCTCCACGGCAGCATGTTCTAAATTGTGAGTGAAGCCATTCGGAGAGGTGTTTGGAGATCCATTATTCAAGTCTTCCAAGACTCCGTCCGCTTGGTGAACGCCGTTCTGGGACTTTCTAATCGCCATGGCGACAAATTATATAATAACCCCCCGTCTCATTAAACCTTACACACTGCCCATGTGGTATACTTCTAATGTGTTGCGACGGATAGAAAGAAACTCAAATAGCTTGCTGAAGTTGTCTTCGGAGACGCGAGAACACTTCAGGCAAAAGATTGACTTGTTCGTTCGAAAAGTGGAGCACCGCAGATGTGGCAACTGGACAACTTTTGCGGTGATAAGATTCTAACGCCTCACTACTGGGGGACCATACCTCCGTAGACTAAACCAGGAATGGATTGTCAGAAGTGGTACTAGTTACCAACGATCACCCTGGAGATCTCAGCCTCCTGCGGCGAGAGACCACCGAGACACTGCCGGCAGACCGTCTCTATTGGGATTTATATTGCCTTCGTTCTATACTTGCCGCTGGAAAGCTCTCTTCAAACCATCATCAGAACCAAATATATATCGACCAAAAAGATGCGTTTCCTCTGCTTGCATGGGCTAGGGACAAATAGCGACGTACGTATTCCTGTCCCAGATAATGAGATTAGTATCCTAACATGTGTGTTGAACATTTAGGTACTCAAGGCGCAGACTGGTACGTTTCCTCTGAGGACAAGAAATAAAAACCTCATGCTGAAGTTTGCGTCTCACAGCATCCCTGCGCTACCATTTGGGCGAAGAAAAGCATGAGTACGATTTTGTGGATGGCTCGCTTCTCTGGCCACCAGCACGTGGAATCCAGGAGGTCTTCGGCAATCAAGTTGATTGCTACTCCTATTTCGACGGCGAAGACCCATCTGCATCGAGCATTCTTGAGGCAGTCACCGACCTAGCGAATTACGTTGCGTCAAGTGGGCCTTTCGATGGAGTCATTGGGTTCTCTCAAGGCGCGGTACTCGCCGCAACCCTTATTATCAGCGCCGAGTCGACGGGTCCAGTACCTTTCAACTGCGCCATATTCTTATGTGGGGGACTGCCTTTTGACATGACTGCTCTCAAAGAGGGGCAAGTTGTACAGTGCACTCGAAAGCCGGAAATAATGACGGCTTTGATACACCTCCCTGTGGTAAATTGCTGGGCCGACAACGACCAAGACTATCCCGGAATGGGGCCAGATCTCTCACAACTGTGCTCGGCTACAGATAATCTGGAAGTGGTGCATAGCGCTGGGCATGGGGTGCCGTCAGAAGGAGAAGATCTAGAGAACCTAGCAGCCGCTGTCACTGCGATCCTAACCCGTGCCAAAACAGCGGTGACCTGTGACTAGTGAGGGGTAGACTTCTGTCGGAAGGGGCGTCCTTACAAAATACTTCGTATGACATACGTCGCTTACTAGACGTCCGATACCGAGGCTCTAGGGTCGAATTGCGCGTTCTGCGCTTATATAATAAAGTGGATTTTTCTCGATTAATAGAGATTAGCCGTATTTATACTATTTATATTCAAACTTATTAATTCGCACGGTTTATCTTAAAGTTAAGCGAGAATAACCTTATATAGAGGTAATCTTCTAGGAAATAATATTATAGTAAACTATTAGTAATATTATCCATAGATCCTTACTATATAAAGTAACTAAATATTAGTATATATAAGCGCAGTTTTATTACTCTAGAAGTAATAAAACTACTCTATATAAAGGTGAATCGGTGAAGTATTAATATAAAGCTAAAAGTACTAAAAGAATATATTCTTATAAAGTTCTTCCCATTAGCCTGTTTAGGCATATATTATACCTAGATAGGCTAAGATAGAGATTGCTATAGGGGGGTATTCTTAAAGTTTTATATTAATACTTTACTAACGCACTCCGCAATTTGCTATAACTCGTGCTACGGACTCTTCGTAGTTTGGTGCCTTATTAGAATACTTTTTTCTCCCACGAAGAGTACAGAGTGCTTTTATTGCGCTTAACTGCCTTATAATAGAAGTGATAGGCAATTAAACCTATTCTAGTAGTTCCGAATACGAAGTTTAAGCATAGAATGTACGATTCGACCCCTCTATCTTATCGTGCATGATATTTCTCCGGTAATCTTTTGTTTGGCTGGCAGGCATAATGTGGAGAAGGGAAAAAGCGGCTGGGTGATTTACTTTGTAAGCAGGAAGTCCGAATGTTAGATGTTGATCTTAGCCTCAAGTACGGATTATACTCCCAACTCAGCTCAACATGGCTATTTACAGTAAAGTAGACTATACCACACTTGTATCATTTCTTGGTTCATCATAAACGTACTGTAGTAGCTCGCTACGGAGTAGATATGGCGGCACTTGAGTCTCACTCCATGGTTGGCTGATCTACCCACCGTATGGAGCAATGTTGACACTAGTAGACACGTGGCTCCCCAGTTTTAAAGTCACCTGCGTGTTATCCAATGATTTACAGTAAGGTTTGCCCGGCATATGGCACCCACGCTAAATGCTTTAGCGTCCGCGAAATCCTCCCTAAAAGAATTTATAGAACATGGAAGGAGCAACCAAGATTTCCCTTTTCAGCAGGAGTCTCAACCATGGCTCTGGCTTACGTGGGCCTATCTACGACTTCACTTACCTCGAAGCACTCATGGATCGCCGCTCGTACATGAGCTTGTGCGTAGCGCAGTACGAGTAAGTAAATTTACCATGCACGCGAAGGAAGTATAGCGCCGTAACGTGAAATGCAGCAAATGCATGCAAAATGGTTCCGTGTATGGTAGTGGCTCCGAGATTAGCATATCTTACGTTACTTTATCTCCCCCCTCGTTCAAAGGTTAATTCTCTCCACAATTAACATACCCCCCGCCACCGTGGAGGAACAACACTTCAAACCAGGAGAGGGAAGTGCCTAGAATCAATCAGTATTATACAGGCTATCTATGCGAAGAACAAGACGAAGAACACCCTTAGTACTTTCATATTCAAACTTTCATTCTTAAAGGGAAAGATGGCTTCACCAACAACTGGTACAATAACACCGCTTCACGCGCCTGTGGTGTCATCAAGAGCTGTTCCGCTGGTGGTGGTGTCGACTGTCTTTCAGGCTCTGGCTGTTTCTACCATCATTTTGCGTTTTCTATCGAAGCATTCAAATCGAGGGGTGGGAGTGGACGATTGGGTAAGTAGTCGCGGAAACAAAGCTCTATATCCTTTTCTTTACCGGCGCTGGCGCATTGGACAAAACCACAGTACAATTGAGGAGCTTGGCCTCCTGGAATCTATGAATCCCAGGACTATCACATTCCTCATTACATTGGAATCCGACTTGGAGTTTTGCTAATAGCTGGATTCTGCAGTTTGCCTTGCTTGCACTGGTCTTTTCATTCGGACTATATACCACAGGTATCTTAATCAGTACCATTGGCTTTGCGGGGTTCCACATGGATCAGCTTCTACCAGAGCAGATTGAAAGATTTCTTCTGGTATGTGCAGAGATCAAAATCATTTGAAGTGAACGTGGACTCATATAAGCGCAGATAGTTTACATCGATAACATATTTTACGCCTTGACGTTGCCCACCATCAAACTTTCGATACTTTTCATGTATAGGCGCATCTTCCACCGCGTCAAACACTTTCAATATGCGCTTTATACCGTTGGTGCAATTGTTCTGGGTTGGATGATTTCGGTTGTGTTGACACAGATTTTCTCCTGCAACCCTGTAGATGGGTCTTGGAATCTTGTAGCAATGGCAACTGCAAGATGTAAGTAGCCAATTTCTGGAGGTCGAATTTGCAGGTACTCAAGTTGGAGACATACTTACCTCATGGCCTGCTCTTGATTTAATTTCGAATGTTCCTAAAGATATATACACACGCTAACATTCTGATACCTAGGCATAAACACAACCAAATTCTATTATGGAAACGCAATTTCCAACCTCCTCACAGACGTCATTATTCTCTGTTTACCGATTCCGATGATATTGCGACTAAACATGACTGCTCACAAGAAGAGTGCTCTTGCTGGTGTTTTTTTACTTGGAGGCTTGTATGACTCGCCCCGCATTATCTGGTATCATTGTACTGACTCTCGTCTCCAGCGTTTGCATAAGCAGCATCGTCCGTATCGTCAGTCTGAGCAGGATAAACAATGACGACATCACTTGTAAGATATATACCACTGGCGGCAGTTTGGTTTCTCCTATTCCCCACGTACTAACATACCCTAGATACATTAGTCGACGTGGGCGTCTGGACATCCATCGAAACACCTCTATCCATAACGTGCGCTTGTTTGCCGACCCTCCCAGCTTACTTCAAAGCCTGGCAGCAGAAGATTGTCGGCAGTCGCGGTACAAAGGCCACGATCAGCACCTCAGTCTTACGATCCCTGCGATCCAAAAACGGTACAGCGGGACTTGCTTCGAAGGAAGATTACGATAACTTTGATGGACGTGATACAATACCTTTGAGTCAGAAGTTTGGTAAAGATATAGATAGTGTCGAAACTGGTGGCGTCTATGTTTCGCAAGAGTTCACTGTTGAGCGAAGCGATCGTCGCTACCGTTAGAAACCATTATTAAATACAGGGAAATTGTTTAAATATAAGTCAAAACGTTGAACTTTGATGTGCTTTAGTTGTCTGGTCTCGGATCCGAAAATCTCATCCCAGTATAGACTCATTATATTAGGTCGCGCTCGCTCACAACTTGAAATACAACATTGAGATTATTGCATGTTAGGCTTTTCCTAGCGATTTGGAGACGCACTAAAAGTCCCTTAATACTTTTTTTCAATATACTGATTACACCGGGTTCCTCTCATCCTTAGCAGCCTCCACAACCGCTCGCACCATCTCAGCTTGCTTTGTGATAAAAACACTATGACTCGTCTCATAATCCTCCGTCTTCAACACTACCCCCTCTTTCTTTACCTTCGCAAGCATGATATCTTGATACACCCTTGGCACCGAGTAATCCAGCTGGGTCAAAATATACGTCGCCGGCACGATCCGCCACGCGCTCCCCTTAGTCTCCGTATGGAACATGGACAACGGCGACCGCACCAAGTGCGGAAGCGCCTCATCCACGACATGCTGCTCCACGCCATCGCCGAAAAACAACAGCTTTGGGTCGTGCGGAAAGGTCGAGCCATCTGCAGCATTGTCGACAAACTGGGGCCAGAACTGCGTCATTTGCGCTTCTTCAACTATGCTCCAGATGGTGGCTCCGGGCGGGAGAATGTACGCACACATGTAGAAGAGGTGTATCACTCCCCCTCCCGACTTCTTCCCTGCGGCTTTGCGCTCGGCGAGACTGAGGCCTGAGATGGCATCGGTGCCGACGGCGCCGCCGTAGGAGTGCATGACCATGAGGACGCGCTCGCCCGCTTCGACGAGCGTTTCCACGACTTCTCGGACGGCGGCGACGTCATCTGGGAATGAGGCGTCCGGGGGAGATTTGCCGCTGGAAGAAGGGAGATGTGGTGTGAGGACTTTGAAGCCTTGTGCTTTCAAGGCTTCGATGTAACTCTGGTAGTTTGGCGGGGTATGCCAGGCGCCATGGACCAGAACTATGGTGGGTAGAGAGGCAGCCATTGTAAGCCGGATGATGTGTAAGCAAGAGGGAAAGGAGACAATAATGAGATTTTAAGGGCCTTAGAAAGCCGATGGGAGAAATAATTGAGTCTACACGGATGGCAGTTGGTTATGGGTGCATAAAGTCTCGAAGTCTCGATATCACAAAGGTAAATTCGTGTCGCTCATCACATGCTGGTCCTTGCAGTAGTTTACATCGAAAGATGCGTACCTACATCTACATACCCCCGCCTCCCGGTTAATCAAGGTTATCGATCCTACTTTATGCGCCACCGCAAACAAAGGGAGCCCTATGGATATTACGAAGTAACAAAACTTGCGCCATAGATAGTGCTTGTTTCACGGGGACGGGACCTGCCATAGCATCTGGTCTATAGGATCCTGCGTTTTAGAATTTAAACTTTATTCCGTAAAAGGAGGGAGACTTCCCCAAATAACGTGGCAAAACAATCTCTCTCTCTAAGATCTGCGGTACGGGCAGTTATCATTAAATAGGTAGACTTCCTTATTTAGTCAACTACCGAGCTGACAGCTACTAGTGTCCCCGCTAGTTTACAATGTGTGAAGTGGGGTAGCGAGGAGACTAGTGTCGCCTCTTTAAATAGAAAACTATACTACTGATAGGTGATAGTACGTCTATCACCTTAGTCGGTTAGCGATGAATATCAACTACGGTATATCAATTCGATAATTCTGGTGAAAATCCTAATCGTCAATAGAGTAGGTTTGCCCGAGAGCACTTCAGATATACAATAAATATTCTTACATTTACTGGAGTAAGTCGTATGGATCATCACACGGTTTGCTAGGTCACCGCGTTAGGAAAGTGGCGTGGCGTATATATCAACCTACCTATCTAGGCAAACACATCGTAGATCGCTTTCCGTATCCATCGGCACTTCTAAGTATTGTTTTCCCAATAATAATAATCCGACTGTCCAGTATACTGTAACTGTAGTACATAATTAACTCAAGACTTTGCCCCTTTCGTTCCTTCATCCTCGCCTTTCCGTCCAATCACCGTCAACCTTGAGAAAGCGAACATCGCGCCCCCTTTTGACTCGCTTGCAGCTTCTGGGACCAACCTGGTTATCTCCTTTGCCAACTCACTCCCGTTCCCCGCGCTGCGCTGGGCAATCATGTCATAAATGAGCAGGTTGCACTCGTGCATAGCAAACTCCTGATCTGAAGATTAAAATTTGTAATTAGTATACATGAGGTAATAACAAGTAAGTGAGGAGTTCGGATCGTGAGGTATATCGCGAATAGATGGAAGTAATTACGCCACTTACGCGGGTTGGCATCGACGCGATGTGCCTCCACCTGCATCAAGCCCTGATCAGTCATCAGGCCCGGCAACTGGCTCGGCCACTGTGGAACAAGACGTGGATCCTGAGCCGCGGTCAAACTGAAAAGCCGTTGCAGGGCCGTTTCGGTATTCGAGGCATCGGTCTTCCTGATGCGCATCGAAGGTACATCTGGCTCGGCCCACTGAAGCCAGCCTCCTGGTTCTATAACATAGCATAGGTCGTCAGTTCCGCATCCTCATAGGGTATAAACAAAGGAGGATATCATTACTTAGCATTTTTAGAAGGTTTCGTAGAATTGGTACTGGGTCTCCTTTCACCACGAAAACCAAGAGCTTCAAGTGCACAATGTCATATTGCTCGATCAGCTCTTCTGGTACCTCGTCGAATACGTTCCATTGCCGAATTTTCACATTGGATGGTAACCACTCTTTAGGCGGTGCTTGGGAAATGTCCACGTCGAAACCATCTAGTTGAGAGCTTGCTGGGAGTTGTTTGGAAAGGTCTGTAAGCCAAACACTAAATATGTTATTGACAATGCTTTACAAGAGGCTGCAAGGTATCAACTCACCCTGTACCAGTACCAATATCAGCTACCTTTAGGTTCTTTTGAGATTTATCGATCTCAATGCTAGGGTGCAGCAGATATCCGAATATCTGAGTCCACAGGTAATGCTGTAGGTTGAGTCTGTAGGTACAATACGTTATCGGACATTAGCTGATGTGGGTCTTCAAAGAAATTGGACTGGACTGGAGTCTGCAATCCTACCTCGTGCAGTCAATATAGTCACGGCTAAGGAGGTAGCTCCCATCTTCTGCTTTGGGAGCCATGATATGAAGTCTCTATTCTGGATAGCTTAGGATTTCAAAAGGGTCTCGCATGCATAAGAGAAATGAAACTAAAGTTGTACGGAGTATTTCGAGGGGAAACTACGGAATTGCAAGGTCCCGTTGCGGTGAGGCCAGGGAGGGGTCAAGCAGCAGGGAATAACCGCACGTGGGCTCGGCAATTAATCTTGGGCTTAGAATAGTTAGGACTGTGGGGTGGACTAATGTATTAGAGTTGATCGGTGGGGGTGGTCTCTGCATACCTCCGTATACGAAGTAAATACCTCCGTAAGGGCTTGTACTTCGTACATCTATCGGAGACCCACTTGGCTTTATCCGTGATAGTCGTATTCTGTAGATTAATACGTTAAACATAGAAGATTATTCTCGGGAATTATTTAGCTTGTCTTGTGCAAAGAAGCGATTTGAGCGTGAATATTATTAATATAGGGGAAGTACCGCTACCAGTACTGTATGTAGGAATATTGCCGCACAGTCCCGGATATAAACCAATCGCAGTTTGAATTTTGGATACAACAGTTGGCCAGAGCCATACGCCGTGATATGAGAATCCTAATTCTATTATCAATATCTGTGATCAAGGCCGAAAGACATCCACAAGTATTCGCAGTTGACAGTCCACTCGAAGCTATTATTAGCAAGTCCGGCCCTATATCCATTGCTCACTTCAACGGATGAAATTCATAGAAACAGTTAAACGCCGCTGTGCTACTCAAGTTAATAGGCACGTCGAAGATAAATCCCCCAGCTAGATTTCCAAGATAGCTTCTCCTTCGTTAATCGCTGCCATTCGGCTCCAAATGAAAAATAAACACATGAAGGAAAGATACCACAGCGAGACTATAATAGCGGAGGACGATAGTGTACCGCTTCTATACTCTTTTAAACCCAAATATCACTTGCTCCGAAATATGAAAAATGTCCCTCAAATTCACTCAAGGAAATGAATGAAGGAGAACATTGACTGAAATAATAATTTGTTAGCAACCCGTTTTCAGGAGAGTGTTTAAATCTAGACAAAATCTCAATGCTTGCGAGGCTAAATCCTTCTAGTTAGCAGGGGCAGGGCCCTTCAGCAGTACAACACCGCACGAACTCAAACTCTTTGTCCCAGACAATGGAAAATGCCTTTGGGTGTAACGAGTCTGCCGCAAATACTGATTGGACCGCAGTAACGACCCTAGCAATAAATTATTCTCGTATTTAGCTTGCAAAACTACCCTGTACTTCTTCATATAAACTAAGAGAAGGTTTTACATGTGCCATATCATATTCGGCTTCTCATTCACTTTTTACTTACATCCCACGTTGAGAGGGGACTATAAAATCAGTAGATTCTGACTGATTGTATCGACAGACCTCGCAATATCGAGTATAAGGACTTGGGATGAAGATGCGTGAAGACACAACTAAAAGTCCTTATATCCTTGAAAAGTATTGGATGCTTGGTCTGTAACTCGGGTAGAAGATTATATAGTGTCTAAAAGGTATTCAAGAGTGGCCTAATGAATGAATTAATAATGATTCTGACAGTATATGATGTTTTGACAGCAACTCATTGGAGACGCGAGAAAGATTTGAACGGCTGTATTCGTAGTCTCCGGGATATCACGCATTTCCGCTCGTCTAATTAGTTGATAGGCTGGTACCATTTGGGAAACACGCATGCCCAAATCAGCGTCTGCTTCATGAAAAGGCATGATCTGTGATCTGACTAAATTCCACTGATTCGAGTTCTGAACAGGTTCGCATACAATATATGCGAGAGGCTCAGAACTCTCCAGCAATATGCCCTTGAGAGATCGGGTATAGTTGCGCAAGTTTAACACTACCAAGCTTAGCTTAGCTTAGCTGTTTCCTTACTAATGACCTCTTGTCTTCCTGCTTGTCTATATACTATAGCTGAAGTTCATCCCTATACATCCCATCACAGCATAGCCGCCTGCCAGATTCATTCCACCATAGTACAGCAGACATACAATTGAGCTCGTGGTTATTAAAGGACAAGAATCAAGGAGTTACCAAAAAATAGACAACATGGCTGAAGAAAATCCGAGAAACCCATTACAAGAACCAGGAGTTCATGAACTTTCATTACGATTCTGGCCTTATTTTTGCGTTTCAAAGCGAGCTAGATCAAGAGACAACATGCAGGCTCGAAATAATAGAACGAATTAACCAACGAATGAATGAACTCCTTGACCGAAAACAAATTGCTGACAGCAATTTACAACATATCAGAAACGAGCTATAGGCAACCATGGATCACGAATTCAACAGTCTGGATATATATGGTCAGGGCTTCAAAGTACAAACAGCAGAGGGGGAAAAGGGTACCTGGTCTCAAAACGTCCCTCTTCCGCTTCTGATTTGCTTTGTGAGTTGCACTGTGGCACTAATTTTCGTGGCTGACATTTAAATACACCTTCGTCCACTAGAAGCACACTAGAGACACCTGTACAACTCTCTAAACAAGTTGTGACGTTGGTTCACCTAATACCACACCCTTCAGCTTGACCTAGCCTATAAAAGTCAGCGGTCACTAAAGGAAAGGAACCCAAAAAGAAAATTGGAAAGATTCTATCAAACAACGATCAAATGCTTGCTGTGTCTGCCCCAGACCGAAGAGAACATTCCGTCCGTCTGCAAGCAAATCCAAGTCCAAAGCCAACAAGCTTGAACACACTGCATGTACATACCGGGGTGAATAGACCTGAAAATAATCAGAGTATAACAAACGAAAACTTTCCTTGACAGCATAGAAAACTCTGACAGCAACATCCGCTGAACGAAAATTAGTTGAATGTTTAAGAACGAGCATGGGAAAGTCTTATTCCCCAGGAAGCGCAATAAAGAAGAAACGGTCTGGTGGTCTACTTACAAACGATCCCAAGAGCTCAAGGCTCAGTCCTCTCTACTTCTTCAACTAAAAGCCGTTGTACTTTCAAATCCTCATTCTAGCCCTCCTTATTAGATACATCCCAACCTCGCCTAGCCGAAAATCTGAATTTGGATATTCACTAATGCATGCATTGCAGTACTGATTCCCGCGACTAAATAAGCAAGTTAACGACTGTTAAGAAGTGATGGATGGTAGTTAAAGCCCCTAGAAACGCGAGGTAAGACGAAGCAAGCGTAAAGTAGTCATGATAAAGCCGTCTACGCTCGTAAACCATGTTATCATCTCGGTTCGAGTTTATTCACCATTGCCTAAACCTCAAGAAACATTAAAACCTCCCCTTCACCCCAAAGAAGGAACCAACAATCCAAACCAGAGTTTGCCTGATGCAGATCCATGCAAGACAAAATTGCCACTCCGGGGTAAAACTACTCAACCACACGCCATAAAGAAGCTCCGGGTGTGGGGGGAACGGCCCCCTTCTTTTCCTAATCTATATAAAGCCCCCTGCGCCAGCGAAACCGTTCTTTCGAGCCCTAGTTCATTGTTCACAACCCTTCTAAAGTTGCTGTCATCTTGCATAAAAGCTGAACAGAGAAAGTGTATCAAAAGCAAGGTGTAATGATTACAGTCGATGAAGATTCAGGATTCGAACTCTAACTCTTACTGTAGTAATAAAGCAACAAACGAACGAATGAACGAACAAACAAAAAGAAGAGGATTGACAACAGCAAGTCTGTTGACAGCAAAGTATGGTATCACTCCTAGTCAGATGGTGGTAGAGGTGGTTGAGGGGATGTGAAATCCCATGTTAAGCTTTCCTTCAACGCTTTCTCATATGTAAAAGGCCTCGGAAGCCACCTTCCTCTCTCATATGAATGTGATTCCCAGTCTATGATTTTCGTGTTACTGAGATGATCTCTATCTCTGAGCTTATTTGATACCTGATCAAGTTTCCGGGAAATAGGTTGGATATGGCAACGGAATAAGAAACAAAGCATCACTCAATCTGGCACTTGCCGATTTAAATCGATTTCCATGGTTCAGTTAGGTTGCATGACCGATTTGGGTTCAGTTTGTCATTGATTCAATCACAGCATAAAGCCATGTATCACTCATCGTAGACCAACCTTCCCAATCCCACCCCCTACCATTCCCAAACACTCCCACCAACCAAGCCAAGGATGCATGCATGCATTAAGAGTACAACCAACGCTCCCGGAATTTTTGCGTACCACAAAAATGCAATTATTTATGCCATGCCCGCGATGCTGCAAAAGAACAAGCAAAGAAGGTGATGTTACATGGTTTTTTTGGACTGCGCACTTAGGCATCGTCTGAACGGCGCCCTCCTCGAGGACCACCTCTGCCGCCTCGTCCACCGCGGAATTCACCCCGGTATCCTCCACGGCCACCTCGGTCACCTCCTCGTCCGCCGCCACGGGATGGGTTGCCTCGGGAGTGACCGCCGCGTCCGCCACGATTGCGTTGGACTTCGTGGAAGCCGTCGTCCTTGGGTGCGACTGGGGTGATTGTCTGTTTGAATCTTGGTTAGTTGTGTTGGAAATCATCGCAGAATGTAAAAACTAACCTCGGATGGGCTGTCTGGCTGGTCATCGGCCCAGCTCTGCACATTGGATGGTGCGGCAGGGGTGCCAGTAATGCCAGTATCGGTCTCGGCGATGTCGCGGGGAACATCAACCCATTCCTGAGATTGAGATAGCTCGTTTGTGTTGTCCCAATTTGACTCAGCAGCCGCATTGGCAGCTCCGTCGCCGAAGCCAGAGTTTTGCGGGACGCCTTTGATCTCGTGTGATTCTTGTGTACCATTGTTTAAGCCTGTAACATCGGGGGCGTCAAGTTCGGTGAGGCCGGCATTGGCAATGGTGGGGTCGCTTTGTATTGGGTAGTCCTTCGTCTCGACAGCGGGAGTCTCCTCAGCCTCAACAGCTGTTTGGGGTGATGGGAGTGAGATGTAGGCGCTCTTGATGTCGGCATCTACAATTTAGATTAGTTAATGCTACAAGCTAGCATGGACATGAAACCTACAAGTGACCGGCAAGATATCACCCTCTTGACTTGCGACCTTCTCAGTAGAGCCTTGGATGATCTTGTGAATGAAGTCAACCGCAGTAAGATCTCCAGTGTAGACCTTGACCAACAGGGACTCAAGAGCAATATTCTCGGGCAATTCTTGGTTCTCCTCTGTAGTTCTTCGAACAGCAGCCAATTTCAAGAATTGTGAAAGTGCTAGAAGTCCGTTCTCTTGCTCCTGCTTGGCGTTTGCCACTGCCTCTGCCTTCGCTGCAGCAACTGCCTCCTCCAACTCCTTGCCTGAACGTTCAGTGAAGCTTTTCACCAACTGCTCCTTTTCAGCTTGCATCGCAGTCTTGTATTCCTGGTCGAACTTCTTGTACTGCTCGATCTGCTCCTTCAATTGTGTGCGAGATGCCTCCAGGGAGGGCTTCTTGAGTAGCTGGGCCTTCTGGTCGGCATTGATCTTGCGTTCGGAGACTAATTGCTCCAGTGTCTTGTCGGGATTCTCGGCGACTATTCCATCAACCTTGGAGGCATTGGTCTGTGAGGCTATAGTTAGTATATCTTTACAATGCAGCCAGAGTTACAGAACAACTTACAATCTTCTTGGTTAAGCCGCGGATGTTCCTAAGCTTAGGTTAGCTGCCAGCTGTCAAAACAAAGTATACCACCTAGCGTGATGCACCCAGGGATCCATGATGAGAGCATACTTTTCCATCTCCTTAATATATGGGCTTTCGTATGCGCCATCTCCGTTGCTGCTCTCGGCAGGGTTGTTTGACGCAGGCACGGAGGGAGCTTGGGCAGCTTCGGTGGGCGCGCTCTTGGCCTTCTTCTTCTTTGCCGACTTGGATTCCGACTTGACTGGTGGGTTTTGAGTTACAGAGGCAGCCATTGTGAGGGATTTAAGGTTGGAAAGAGCGCGAAGGGATCTTTGGCAGAGTGAAGGAGGGCGTCGTACAATTGCTCTTGGAGTGTCGATGCTGTGGGTGGGTGAAAATTTTCAGGTGGCAGATGGTAAATATAGACTAAAAGGTTACTGGGTGAATGTCAACAATCTAAAGGGCGAGAGAAAGAGGTTATTCGTAGGATTCGTAGGTTGGTATGAATTGTCAAAAGGTCAGGTAGGTCCAGGTCTACGCTTCAAAAAAGAGCTCGGCCTTGTCGATCTTTAAGCGAACTCGAATATCAAGGAAGCAAACGGAAGGGGAAGGGGAACCACTGCGGGGAGGAATCAATCCACTATTACTGAGTACCCAGATGGTAATGGAAAAGTTTTACGGTGAATACAGTATATTTATTCTTGCATGGTCTGGTCTCGGCATGAAATCGCAGAACAGAGTTCTGGCTTCTTTTTACGGAGGTACTTTTTTATTATTACAACCCGACTCTCTCAATTCCCTCCATGACGCTTCCGCTACAGTATTAGGCCAACCCCTGTCAGACCGTCCTACCTTACCCCAGGTTTCTGCAGCCTTGCCATAATTCTGCCTTCTTTACCTCTGTCTCGAGGCTTGCCGTATTGGTCTTGATGGTATGACTCTACAATGTGCATCGAAGGGGCGGGCAGATAATGTTCGTTGTTGTTCGACGGTGGTTGCGTGTTTATATCCTCGTGCTTCTCCTGTCCTTATCCTCCACGTTGATTTGCTCGTGGTTGTCAACCCTTGAACTTTGATAAAGAAAGCTACGAAACACCACAATTAGCACGGAGCAAAGAACTCGCAATAAGAGTACACACCTCGGTGACTTTCTTGACGCTTTTGGCACTGATGCCCCGCTCGCCAGCCTGCTTCGCGTTGATGCTGGCCTCTTTCATCAACCTGTGAGATTCTGTCAGCACTATCTCTGCAGAAATAATCCTGGGGTACAAGGATTCGACAATAGAGCAGGAAGCATCGCGTACGTTTGTAGGAAGAGAGCGTAATCAAGGAAGATCTAGAAATCATCAGCAGGCTGTTCTGCGAAGACGCGTCAACATTGCTTACCAGAACATCAACATTTTTGGTGACATTGCGTTTGGAGTGCGCCTTGACAATCTTCTTGACCGTTGCATGCGGATATAATTTCTGACCAGCTGCCATGACGAGGAGGTGTTTCGTAATATATCCTGTGTTTGCGTGGTGAAATATGACTTGATTGAGATGCTTGTTTTGATTCCGCACCGCACCGCTCAGCTTTCAGCCTTGTGATAACAGGGGCGTTCGGAAAGGCAGCCAATCAAGTTGCCGACCGCTGCTACCCGTTAACCCGCTAATCGCCCGAGAACAGCAAACGCCCTATTTGGACGGTGACTCTTGCTCCTGCCAATTCAGCTGAATATCACGGCGCTACTCATGTTGAAGAGACCTAACCTGGTCTCTGCCTTAAGACTTAATAGCTTTCTCTCTCCCCCAATCCGAGTTGCCCGCCTTCACTTGTGTTCTTCTCAAACTCGACCGGTCAATACTCCACGAAGACAGCCTCGATTTCAACCAATCCCTCGGCTCTTCGCTGTTAAGGGCAAACAGAGTCCATTCAGAACACCAAGTGTACGAGAACTTGCCACCATGGCTCCCTCTGACACCCTTGACCGGGACATCCTCCCAGATACCGTCAAAGCTGTCAACTATGACCTCTCCATCTACGATATCGAACTAGGTGGCGCTTTCAGCTATCAAGGAACTGTTCGCATCCTCTCGAAGATCGCCAAGGGAACCAAAGAGATCGTCTTGAACTCTCACCAGCTCAAGATTCATAGTGCCGAGGTCTCGGTGGACCAGAAGTCCTTCAAGGCGAGTGACATCTCGTACGATGCTCCCAGACAACGTGCAACTCTTTCCTTCACAGACGAATTGTCCGTTTCTGAGAAGGCTATCCTTGTCATCAAGTTCCAAGGAACTATCAACAATGACATGGCCGGATTCTATCGATCGAAATACAAGCCAGTAGTCCCTCCAGCGGCATCCGTACCAAAGGATGGCGAAGACCACGTGATGTTCTCAACCCAATTCGAGAGTTGTGATGCACGCAGAGCATTCCCGTGCTTTGACGAGCCTAACTTGAAGGCTACCTTTGACTTCCAAATTGAGCTTCCTGAAGACCAAGTCGCATTGAGCAATATGCCCGTCTTGATGACCAAGAAGGCCAAGGACGGCTACAAAGTTGTTTCGTTTGACAGAACACCAATTATGAGCACATACCTACTGACATGGGCCATGGGTGACTTTGAGTACGTTGAAGCATTCACGGAGCGCAAATATAAGGGCAAGAATATTCCGGTCCGTGTTTACACAACTAGAGGATTGAAGAGCCAAGCCCAATATGCCCTTGATCATGCCCCCAAGATCATCGATTACTTTTCGGAAATTTTTGACATTGATTATCCGCTTCCAAAATCGGATTTGCTTGCAGTTCATGAATTTGTAGGTCCTCCCGTGCTCATCAACTATGAGTGGTTCAACCCTATTAACAAATACTTTAGTCTCACGGTGCAATGGGTTCGTCAATTATCTTAATCCATATCTCTTTCTCCCAGGGGCGGAACTCCTGCCCACTTCAATTATCGTACTTATGTGGACATTACTAACGCTACTTTAGAGGGCTGGGGTCTAGTAACTTATAGAACAACAGCTGTGCTGTTTGACGAGAAGACATCAGATGCTAGGTTCAAGAACAGAATCGCATACGTTGTTGCCCACGAATTGGCCCACCAATGGTTTGGCGATCTCGTCACCATGGATTGGTGGAGTGAACTCTGGCTTAACGAGGGTTTTGCTACTTGGGTTGGATGGCTCGCAACAGATCACCTTCACCCGGACTGGAATGTCTGGCCTCAATTCGTCTCCGAGGGCATGCAAACTGCGTTCACATTGGATTCCCTTCGTAGCTCTCATGCTATTGAAGTCCCGGTCAAAGATGCTTTAGATGTCGATCAAATCTTCGATGCCATTAGCTACCTCAAGGGCAGCTCTACTATCCGCATGCTGGCTACACATCTCGGGCAAGAAACTTTCCTGAAGGGTGTTTCCAACTATCTCAAAGCCCATGCATATGGGAATGCCACTACGGCGGATCTCTGGTCAGCATTGAGCCAAGCTTCTGGCCAAGATGTGAACACTTTGATTGATCCTTGGGTTCGCAAAATCGGATTTCCCGTTGTTACAGTTGCAGAAGAGCCAGGCCAAATTGGTGTTAGGCAGTCGCGTTATTTATCTACCGGTGATGTCAAATCAGAGGACGATTCTACCACTTGGTGGGTGCCTCTGGGATTTGAAGGCAAGGTTGGCACCAGGGGAGCCACCTCGATTGGCCTTACCAAGAAGGAGGACTTCATTAGAAATGTCGACGATGAATTCTACAAAATTAACAAGGATAATGCTGGCTTCTATAGAACCAACTATCCTCCTGCCAGAATGGCAAAGCTGGGTACCCAGATTGACCGTCTTAGTGTCTCCGACAAGATCGGTAAGTCTCCGGCTTTGCTTCTTCGGTAGCTGCTGATGAAATTAGGCCTAATCGGTGATGCTGGTGCATTGGCTCTGTCCGGAGAGGCTGCTACTCCTGGACTGCTTGCATTTGTAGAAGGATTTCAGTCCGAGACGAACTATTTGGTGTGGTCACAAATCCTAGGTTCACTCGGAACTGTCAAATCAATCTTCTCAGAAGATACTGCAGTCTCTGAAGGCCTGAAGAAGTTCACACTCAAGCTGATCAGTCCTGCTGTTGAGAAAATCGGCTGGGAGACATCGGCAAACGATGACTTCCTCACGACCCAGCTCCGCTCGCTTCTCCTTCTAACGGCAGGTCTGAATGGCCATGAACAGTCAGTCTTCCCTCAGCTCGCAAACAACATCTCTAACACACCACAGGGCCACCACCGAAGCAAAGCGCCGTTTCCAACTCTACACTTCCGGCACCGATAAATCCGCCATCCACCCCAATCTCCGCGGCGCCATCTTCGGCATCGCCATGCGTCATGGTGACACCGCCGAGTACGAAGCCCTCAAGAAAGAATGGTACACCACGTCCTCAGTTGACGGCAAGGAAATCGCCCTTCGTGCCATGGGCCGTCTTCAAAACCTCGATCTCCTCCCTCAATACCACAACTTCATTTTCACCGAAGTCGCAACACAGGATGTGCATACCGGCTCCATGGCTCTCGCTGCAAACCCCAAAACCCGAGGCCTGAATTGGAAGTATATCCAGGACAACTTTGAAAGTATTCATGCGCGTTTGAGTAAGAACATGGTGGTTTTGGATCGGTTCTTGAAGTTGTCGTTGCAGAAGTTCAATGAAAGGGAGAAGGAGGTGGAGATTAAGAGTTTCTTTGAGGGCAAAGATAATAGGGGGTATGATCGAACGCTCGGGGTGGTTAGTGATACGATACTAGGGAGAGCGGCGTATAAAGAGCGGGATGCGAGTGTTATTCTGGAGTGGTTGAAGACGCATGGGTATGCGTGAGTTGGTCGAAAAGGGTAGATGCATGTATGCTGTCGTGGCCGTTGAGGACCATGTTTGTCACAGTAGGTGCAAACACGAAATAACAAATTTATACTAAAAGGCATCTCTGGCAGCTATCAATCTTCGAACGTCTCACCAATCCACTCGATCCCGTCCCGTTTCAGCAATTCACCTCAGATCCCCTAATCCCTCCTAGTCCCTCGGATGATTCTTCCGATGGAAAGCACACCAATAGCTATAAAATCCCCATCATCCCTCAACAAGTATTTTCTTTTCAACACAATCACACCACCTCAGGAAAAGATATATGTGGAAGTGAAGTCAACGAGCCAGCTTGCTCAACGATACACTGGAGTCTAGACTTACATTTTACTAATATTAGATACTCCGAACTTCCTTTGAAATGTGAGTCGGAATCATCGAACGAACGAACGAACGAATGAATGAACGAACGAATGCGTTTTTGACAGTAGAAGTATTATTCACAACGAATTATTGATATACATATTCATGTGTGTGGAGTGGATTTATGGTTTTTATAAAAGGATAGAATTTGTGTATTTTGTCCTTGGTGCGATGGTTGGGGGGTGGGAGGCAATCAGATGGCTTCGATACCTTTTTTCGGGCATCATGCTGGTATGTGTGACGGCGTATGGAGTAAGGGAGGTGGGGTTTTTATAGTTTGTAGGAAGTGGAGGTGGGGTTGGATGTGGGTATGGCAAGTGAATATGCTTTTTTCTAGGATTACTCCCGTACTTGAATTTCTTTCAGCTGTGCCGTTAGTACCGTTACGTGTTGTCTAATGCCTTATTTGAAACTCCTGAATGCCTTAAAGGAGGATTGTAGGTTTGTTGAGACGGCATTGACTTCGCAAAGTTACTGTGCTAGTGGCTGAATGCGTTACTTTACATTGCTACGTCTCTAGATACTTATTTATGCACTAGACAGCTCCCCGTAGAAGAGACAATTGGATCAAGTTCTGATGTAGCAGTCAACGTGACCGTCCCATCATCAGCAGCATCGGCATCCGCAGCAACCGCAACCTTAACCACCACCTCGTGTCCAAGCTCAGCCGTCGCCAATGCATTCGGCAGCTCGATCTTCCAGCCAGCCCCCACCACTGTAGCATTAAGCCGGTACACATCCGAATCCAAATACGCCGATCCGTCTTTCGAGCTCTCCCCCGTATTTTTAAGCCGGAACGAGCACGTTACTCCTTTTCCCGTCGGTTTATTACCACCGTCTGCTACTATTTTGCCGTCGGAAAGCGTGACAGCAAGAGTCGACGTATCGGTACTGCTGTTGGTCGAGCGAACAGCGGCTGTGTATGAAAGTACACCGGCGCTATCGCGCCTCACATCGATGATGTAGAAATGCAAGCTGTTAGCCTCGTCCACGTACTCGTACTGGCTCCCCGAGCGCGTCCCAGCATGGAACAAAGCATCGAGCAGCTGTCGATAGTCACCCATGGTGATATACGACGCTGTTCCATTCGGTCTGTGGAAGTCGAGGAGCTGGATATCCTGCGGATTGGCATCGATGGTCCACTGGAAAGGCCCCTCGTCGGACTCGGTTTTCGTTTTGCTGATCATGACGCCGGAATCGGGAGTGAAGGAGTCGGCGCCCATGCGATCGATGACTTCAATGAAGTAGGCGTTGTAGCCTCCGCCGTCGCAGAGGACTTCGGTGTCTATGTCGCAGAAGGGCTCGTTGTCTGCGTCCAGCGTTACGCGGATGCCCATCAGATTTGTACCGGGCGAGACGGCGCGGGCTTGGATTTGAGCCACGACGATTCCGGAGGCTGCTAATGCTTCGCGGGATACGTTGAGTATGCTCTCTTGGCCCACTAAACCGAGCTGTGCTTTATCTCGCACGGTGTGTAAGGAGCCCAAAGACCCGCCTTGCTGAGGCGGGATTTGCCAGCGCGTATGAGGGCCCCCGGGACCGTTGAAAGATCCTCTCGACATCATGGACCAAGGTCCCGTGTACGCCCTCCGCAGCGGAATCCCATACGGGTTGTTGTAATTATCACCGATATTCAGAAGATGACTAAACTCATGCGCATAAGTAGCCATTCCCGAACTCTCCGCCTGCGTCGAAGACCCGCCACCCGCATTCGGCCAGATATTCGAAGCCGCAGCCCACGAAGTCCAATCCACATATCTCGTCTTCGCGTAATTCGTCCCATTGTCCGGGGGGCCGAAGCTATCAGGGACGTCTTCGCGGGTCTGGAATTTCATCTCGCCGAATTCTTGCCAGGTCGACGACTCGTCTTGCCCGGCTGAGAGGATGAATACTAGTTCGTAGGAATCGGCCGTGGCGTTTCCTACGGCTGTGCGCCATGTTCCTAGGGCGTCGGTGCGGATGTCGATGTTGCACGTGTCGTTGCTTGGACACCCGCCGGGGTTCATGTCGTCGTCGATTCCGTACTGGTATGACTTGAGGGGCATTTCGTAGGCGCCATATACGGTCAGGTCGACGCCGAAGCGGCCATCTGAGTCTTCCATCCAGTATCTGAAATGGTGTCAGTATTGTAGCTTCTAGAATACCAGGATGATTTTGAGAGAAGAGAGTCAAGTGATAGCCGCTAGCATTTACAAAACTGCATTCTGGAGAGAAGCTGGACTTACTCATGCAGTGTATGCCCTTTATTAAGCGTTCCCGGCTTATTAAGAAAATCTCGATAGAACGCAGGCACAACATCCCGTGTGATATTCGAAATCCCCGGCACCGGTTGCGGGTTTCCATAAATCGTCGACTGGGCCGGTAATGTTATTTCGAAAGGCCTGTCCGTATAATCAACAGTAATAAGCGCGATATTGAAATTTCTGATTGAACCTGTTGTAGAGGGATCTGACCAATTGGTGCCGGGCGGTGCTTGCCAGTCGGCCCAAGTCATGTTTGCTGGATTCGCCCATTTTTGGGGATCTATGACTGCGAAAGGATCATCGCCGCCTCTTGGGATCTTTTTTAACCCTGTTGTGGGCTGGAAGAGGAGAAAATAAGTCAGGGCGGATATCGAGAACCCCCAGAGGGGTCTTGATGCGGTCCAACGAGAATGCATACTTTCTTTACATCAAAACCGCGAAGGGAAAAATTTACCTACCAACGCAGCTTCAAGAAAGAGCAGCCAGAGGAGCCATATTTAAAAAGATAAAATGAAATCTAGACTGCAATCAATGCAAGCTTCGGACCAATGACCAGGCTCAACTTGCCTTCTACAACAGGCAGGTCCCACGAGAATGCCAAGTGCCAAGTCTTCATGGATACCATTACCTGTCGTAGCACGTAAACAACAATGGGCTTGTTTTGCCCAGGGAAATTCGATAACTTCCTAAAGAGCAGAAATAGAGATCTGAATGCGGGGTAGAGAGAAATGCGTCCCAGTTACGGTAGCGCCAGCATAAGTTTCTGGCTGGACCACCTCCAATACCCCTGTATGCTCCATATAATCGTTGTTGCAACTTGCAGGTACGCTGTGCACTTTAACTTTCCCTCTTACAGCTTCTCTTCTAAATTTCCAAAGATAACGGTTTGTATCGAAAAGAAAACGAGATTGCGGCTCAGCTACTAATCTCTCAACATGAACTCAGTCACACAACAAAACAGCAGCAGATACAGTAAGACACCCGGAGACTCTTCTGATGCTCACATAGCGGGGTCGATACCAGGGAGACCTCGATAAGAGCTGTGAATGTTCAAAAACATCATGTTGGTACCGTACGACAGAAAAGAGAGTTAAAATGAGAGAGCAATTGCGTTCGCATTAAGCCGCAAAGCGTTGGTCGACGCGCCGCGGCTCGCTGCCACACACGGTGGGTAACTTTCCCTTTAGTAACGGACGCTTCTAGTGCGACAAGGACCGTCCGCTCGATACTGACAAGGCTCGATGGCGTCGCGGAAAAGGTTCCTATTCACGATTCAGTGTCTCCTTTGCGTGTACCGTCAATATCGGGAGCGATGTCTTCGGATGAATGAAAAATACTTCCTCGGCATACCGAGCTTTACCCGGAAGCTAAGGGCCCGGTCCCATGATGTACGGTATACTTAGTTTGTCCTCCTTTGATAATTTGTAAGTCGCAAAACTCTCAAACACGCGTTACATATCCAATTGTAGTATATCGGCTTATAGAAAGATGCGAAGTTGTTAGCAATAATAAATATGATCTATAATATTAGATGGTCGGAGTGCTGAAGCGAGAGCCGAAGTAGCGAATTCAGGGGGTTGCCCCTCCGTAAATATTTAGCGATTCTCGCTACTGTAAAAAGTCTCCGAACCTAGCCCTTGCTTTCTCAGCGCTCGGACACTTTCGTCAGGCTTCTTTGAGAAACAACACCAGTCAGTATTCTTTCATCTTCGGTCTTCGTGACGTTTATAGAGGCCGACGAAATAGTTCGTTTAGTTTGTGCCCTTATTATTGATCTCTTACATTTGACTTTGCTGCTACCATTGGAGCGACTTTGCCCCTTTTCCCCAAGCCGTTAGGAGTTTTAGATTGATAATGGTCCGCGCTTGTTAAAGTGACTACATCATAACTCAGCAGCAACGACTCCTTTATATAAAGAAGGACCTGGATCTCAGATGTTTCTCTCAGCATTCTCAAAACAGCTTCCATTCAAAATCATCAGAAGATCATTTTCGAACTCAAGCTATACCGCAATCAATACACCCAGCATCATGTCAGCTCCCGCTTTCCGCAGCATTGCCCTTTTGGGTGTAAGTGATTTTCAGTCTGCTGTTAAGGGTTATGGTAGCTAAATAGACATTTACAGGCCACTGGTAACCTGGGTTCTAAGATCCTCGCCGCTTTGAATAACGCCGGCTTCAGTGTCACGGCCATTCAGAGAGCCGAGTCAAAGAACGTCGCAAACGGCGCAGCTAAAAGCATCAAAGTTGACTTGACCAGCGAGTCTGGTCTCATCAACGCATTCAAAGGCCAAGATGTCGTCGTATCCGCCACCCCAAACCCAGTCCTCGCAACGGAGAAAATATGGATGGATGCGGCCGTGTCCGCAGGAGTAAAACGCATTGTCCTCTCAGAATACAGCACCAACATGGACAACGAAAAGTCCAAAACTCTTCCAATCATCTACGATAAACTGCAGACTCGCAAGTACGCCGAGAAACTCGGATCATCTGGCAAGATTGGCTGGTCGAGTGTCAACAACGGACCCTTCTTCGTCCCTTTTATCTGGACTGCCGGCTGGATGGGCGCGAATGTCCAAACGAAAACAGCCCTGTTCCACGACGGCGGCGACAAAATCGTTTGCACCAGCACGCTAGAGCGGATTGGCGAGACGGTGGCGAAGATCCTGGCGCCAGAGCACGCCGCAGACACTGAGAATAAGCCCATATACACGTACTCGGCCGCAGTCAGTGAGCGCAAGATCACCGATATTGTTTCGAAAATCACGGGAATCAATTTCCCCGTGACCAGTGCTAGCGTGGAGGAGATAACAAAGGAGGCCTTTGCTGCGGTCGCAAAGGGGGATAACTCGAGGAATATGGCGTTCTATATCCCGTTCTGCTGGGGTGATGGATATGGGGGGGATTTCAGGGACCAGGCGTGGAATGAGAAGCTGGGATTGAAGGAGATGAGCGATGTCGAGATCGAGGAGTTGTTTAGGGGTTTTTTGAGCAAGAACGCGGCGAATTGAAAGCCAGGCAGGCAAGCTTGGTGACCATGAGATGGTAGGTGCCTGAGCTTGTTGGCACGATATGTGTATTTCGCGAGCCTCGAAGTATTGCCTATCGGACTAAAATCAGAAAATCCATTACCGCTCCCTCTTGGATTTCCACATTAACTCCATTTGAGATGTGTATAAGGGCACCTGGATATGAAGGTAGCCCTTGAATAGATGGAATATTTCCCCAGACTTTAATGGGGATAATGTCTGCTGATTGTGATATAAAAGGGATAGCCGCAGGTCCGTGGATTCTCAAGACATTAAAACGATTCCACTAAAAGAATTAGTATAATATATAAGGGGGAGGATAAAAGACATACCTGTTTATCGAAACCCGGCGCGTCATGTAAAGGCCTCGTTGCGTCAAATAACCTATCATCTATACATTTCTCTATGCCAAAATAAGTTATTTCAAAGCTAGCGCCTAGCAAAAACTCGCCAAGACCTTGTTGTTGGGATTATAGGTATTGGTTATAGTGGGGGGACTTTATAGTCATGTGATGTAGCTTAGTTAGCATAAGGGCATTCCTTTTATACCTTAACACTAAACGTAGGAGGTGCAAGCACCTACTAACCTGAAACCCTATACGGAGTACTTTGCCTTTACGACTGGGGGCGTTCCCCCCCTAGACCCCCCCCCCTA
>QGMG01000340.1:0-34256 GCA_007825325.1 Lachnellula cervina | reverse complement strand
CCCTACCACCCAAAAAACCCCCAAAATGCCCATCCTAGAACTCACCCTCCTCCGCACCAAGCCCCCCACCCTCCCCACAGACCCCAAAGTCCTCACCTCCCTCCAAACCGTCCGTGCCCTCCTCACCTCACGCATCCACCCTACAAACTCCCGCTTCTACACCCCTACTTCTCCCTCCCCCTCCACCTCTAACCCGAGCGAAATCTACATCCTAGGATCCTGGCCCTCCGTCACCGCACACCAAGACTTTCTATCCTCGCCGCTGAAGAACGAGATCCTAGCGCCGCAGGAAGATGTGCTGGAGTTTGGGTGGGGTATGCACGTGGAGATAGGGGAGGGGGAGAGGGTGCCGGATGCGCCGGTGCTGGGGATTATGCGGGTAAAGGGGGAGGAGTGGGGGATTGTGGGGAGGTGGAGACGGTTGGTTGAAGAGGCGATGGAGATGAAGACGTATGCTGTGTTTGGGGGACGGAGGTGTGATGAGGGGGAGTCGGAGACGGTGGTTATCACGGGGTGGGCGAGCGAGGGGGAGTATGAAGCGGTTAGAGAGAAAGCGAGGGGGGTGGATGAGGAGATTGTAGGGGGTAACGGGGTGAGCTTTGTGCTTGTGAGGGATTTGGAGGCGTGACGTGAGATGGAATTGGAATGCATATGGAGTATAGAGCGAGGGGAAGGAGATTTTGGGTTGCATGGTTGATTAATCTAATGTCAAGGTACGGGGTATCTCGCAGCAAAGCATAGAAAGCCATCAAGGCAAGCTCATAAACAACTTCAACATCTTGGGGTAATTAGGTGTCCCCAGACCCGTCACCGGATCCCACCCTATCGTCGAATTAAAGCCAGGCGTCCCACAACCACGATTTCCTCCAGTTGTGATATCGTTCAAAACCTGGGGATTTGCATATAGCGTTGGGTTCAAGAATCCCACTGGTCCTTTCCCCACAGCCATTCTTTCTTCGTTGATCATATTCACCAAAGATGCAAAGGTCGGCGTGCTGGCGCTGGTGCCGAAGGTAAGAGAGAATTTCCCATCAACAGCCACGACATAGTTAGCACCATTTGCGGACACGTCGGGATATCCCCGAACCGTTTGAGAGTTGTTGAACCGTTCTGCACCGTAGGAGATTTTGTTCCGAGCAAAGAACGCTGACATGGTAGATTTCTGATACGAAGCCATGGGGAAAACGTTACTGAAGCCTCCTCCGGAGAAGATAACTTTTTCGCATGCACTTTCTGGTGCAAGGACTGAGGATCCGTTCAGGACTTGGGTAGCGCCAACAGACGTGACATACGGGCAGGTCCCCGGAAACGAAGGATTGAATTTTCCACTCGCCCCGTTGTTCAATGCTCCTGTTTGAGGATTGATGCAAGTTCCGCCATTCCCAGCTACCCCAGAATCGCCGGATGAGTAGAGAATAGAAACGCCTTGCAGTCCAAGCTTCATGTATTCCATGCACTGTCGTTGAACATATTTTGATGACAAGTCGGCTTCATTGGAAGAGTAGCTAATTGAAATAACTTTTGTTGAAGCAAAGCCACCACAATCAAGGGGTCCACGGAAGCCCCCAGGTTGTGGATCGGGATATTGCCCATCTACACTTGGATCCTTGGAACCACCACCCTCGAAGGTACAATAGCTTTCATCAATGGCATCAAGGAAGTTGTTGAAGCTCCCTGATACAACAGTATCACCGACTTGGTACAAGGTTACATGTTGCGGCGCGATGAGTGCCATGGAATATTGGAGGTCAAGGGCCGATTCGCCATTGAAGCTGAAGCTCTTGTTCGTAGTTTGAACAATGGCTCCGTCAATCAGATTCGTATTTGGCGTTTTCTGCGTGACATCAGGTGCGAATTCTTTGAACCACATGTCCATGTCAGATTGCAGAAATGCTTGTGGGGTGAATTCCATAATTCCCAAAGTGTTATTCTTACCCGCTTTGTTTCCAGTTGGAACATTGTAAAGCGCCTGCAGACAGGGAGGAGTAATCATCGTGTCGCAATTATCCAACGTCATCAAAGCATTTTGCACCTCATCACCCTGCTTTGGGTTTGACGCATCACTTGGAGATCCAAGTATGCCAGAAGAGATTTGAACATCCCGCCTGTTAAGTTTGTACAGTGGTTCAGGCAGTCGCTCATATGTTTGTACCCGCCGAGGAGCACCAATCTTCTTGTCAAAATGAACGGTTGGCGTTATAATATCGACGTGATCCATGAGGTGGGCAGGAATGCTATATTCCTCGCAGGCAACATGTTTGTGACCGGAATGATGATTGTATAGGTGGTATTCAGCTTTTAGAAGACTTTCCGCCTCACCCACTGTAGCGTTGAATTCAATCCAATTTCTCGACTGTGACGTTCTTATCCGGCTGGGCTCAATCCCAGAGCCATGCAACCAAGACTTGACCGCAAAGACTGTCTCCGGGCTGGGCGAAAATTTCTCTGCCACCTTTGCCGCTGACCAATGCTTGCCATAATTGTTGGAGAATGGATGCGAGACCTGGTCGATGAATTCGTCCACACGATGCAATTCTGTTGAGCAAGACCTATCCTCACGGGAATGGCAGAGCTTGCATGTAGGCGAGCTTGCTTAGACCAATCCGATGGAGGAGCCGATCGACTCTCGTGTACTACATGGCGCGTTGCTGATATTGGAGATGCAGACACTGCTACCACCAGGGCAGCAAGTATCTGAACGATAGCCTGGACACGCGTGTCAACCTTGCCAAAGCTAAAGTGGAGCATCTTATTTTATGAATTGAAGGCGGAACTCATCCATATATTGCTACATAATGTGGGATGGGCTATGTAATATTCCAACACGACTGTACTGAAACCCAGATAACGAGGATAGTGACAGTCCCGGGCTGAGGGTTTCTCATTGTGTGTTGCCGCAAATCTTGTTAAGGCTTGTGGACTCAGTGAGACGCGTTTGGTTTGCAAACTGCTCTGGCGACGCAATCGCATAGACAAATCCCACAAGGACCCACCTGATGCAGGACAGAATGCTCGGGACACCAAAGCAAACTTTCGCTTCGCACGAATGAAGTAATGTAGATCAAATGCGACGCTTGAAGACGCAAAATGTGCTTATTTATCGACTTGACGGTATGCGGAAGTCAAGTCTTAGCCTTGGCAAGCAAACAAATAACGGTGATTGCCACATGGCACTGTCCGTTGGCGGGTTTGACATGCTGCTGCAGAAGCTGAAAATGCGTTAAAAGGCACGGACGCCAGGTGAAGCACGGCCTGAAACAATGTCCACAGTTTCTCAGGACCCACCAGATTTGAGCTTGGTATATTTCTCAAAAGTCTTCTTCTGAAGCGCTCTTTGTTCATTCACGACTTTCCAAAGCTCTGCGTTCTCTTGGCGAAGCTTTTCATCTCCGCTTGAAGATGCGGTGTGTGAAGAAGTACTAGCAGGCTGGGAAAATCTGGCTATGGCGTCTTCGAGCAAGTCTGCGGGCAGCCCTTGGTTCTCGACGGCACGACCAAACTTGCTGTTACTAGCCGTGGACTTGGACAATTGAGCAGTAAAAACATACTGACCCTCACCAAGCTTTGGCTTGACCACTGTACTTGCTCGAGTCAGTCTCTTCGGAGGGAACGGCGATGACATGAGAAGATTGGTAATAGGAGCATTCAAATCCGAAAGCTCTGATGAGAAGGCACGCCGACCAGTGTCCCACTGGGCAATCTTGCCAGTCGCGTGTCCCGAGAAAAGGTATGTCCCATCATAACTAAGACCAATGCATAATGCTGCGCCTGGCTCAGATGGCGACGTCCAAGGAGGGATTGTAATCTGCACTGGTGTCGTCTGCAAAGTGGTGTCGTAGAGGGGGTTTATAGTTGAGTGTGGCTGACTGAACTCGATAAGTTGCAGCGAGCCGTCTTCAAAACCAGCATACACAGCCCTATCGCATGGATCGAGAGCCAGACAAAGCGGCGTTGAGGGGAGCAGAAATGTTCGAAGCAGGTCCCCAGTGTGGTAGTTCCAGACAATTATTGTGTTATCCTTGCTCGCTGAAACGCAAATGTTTGTCGAGCTTGAACTGTGGCCAATAGCAAGGGATGTTATGGCAGCTCGGTGGTTGGATAGGCTTCGAAGAGGCTGTTGCGTTTCGCTTGAGCTTAGAGAAAGAAGTCGTGGGATCGACCAAACATGTATATTCGAGTCTTCGGAGCCTGTAACCAAATGCAATTGGGTTGCGGCTAGGCAGGAGACAGTTTGCAGATGGGCAGCTGGAGTTGACACTTGCCGGCCGGTACAGACCTAAATAGAGTCAGTG
This sequence comes from Lachnellula cervina, assembly GCA_007825325.1. NCBI lineage: Eukaryota > Fungi > Ascomycota > Leotiomycetes > Helotiales > Lachnaceae > Lachnellula > Lachnellula cervina. Next base: position 29,964 of record QGMG01000340.1, on the reverse strand, counting down.
ACCTAAATTCTTATACAGGAGCAATGATGCTCACCTCCCATAATATAATTCTTCCTTCAGCGGTACCCAACACCAAGATGCCATCCCCCACCAACGCCAGGCTGTGTATTCTCTCTGGAAAGGATATCAAAGCCTCTTGATTCCCCCGCTCTCTCGAGTAGACATGGACAACCGCTTTGTCGGCCTGTGCAGCGAATATGTGCGTTGAGCTTGCAACCAGTGAGTTCACCGGTGTGGAACTCTTCTTGAATGAGGATTTGATCGTGTGCGTTGGGTGAAGTTCGTGTAGATATATGCCGACATCTTTCGCAATGGCCGTGTTTGAAGACTTCGGCTGAGCACGGATCGACGTGATGAGGCCTTCGGACAACATGTCTTGTTGGCGTATGGCCAGTCCAGGTCTCGTAGTAGGGATCTCGGATGAAATTCTCTCCCCTCCTAGAGAGTACGCGGTGGGAGGATGCGACTTGTCAATTGAATACCAGGCCGAGGTCGTGGATGTTTAAGACAAGAAATATGCGAGGAATCTGAGGTGGTGGTAGTCGTCGTCGTTTCAGATTGCTGGTGCTCCGTGGTGGCAGAAGAAAATATATTTACTGCATGATCCTGGAATGAAATGCGGCCGCGGCCCACGGCCCAGTTTGCTCTTTCGGCAAACTTCTCACCCCTCCACCCCCCCTCCACCCCTCCTTTTTGCCTGTCCTTGTTTGCTTCCTTCACTCGCCTCGTCCTTCTTCAACTACATCTGTGCTATATAACATATGTACATATATATCAATGTACAGACACACCAAAAACAGATAGGAATTTCTCACACCCCTTTCTTTCTCTGTCTGCCTATCTTACTGTATCTTTACTGCGACAGATCCCTGGCAAGATCCACCAGATCTGTTGGACACTTCTGATGTATCATAAACCTCCCCTCAGTTCATCTCCCCCCCACCTGGACACGCATATGTCTGTCAATTCATTGTTCATCTCAGCGCCACCCATTTCTTTTTCCTCATCACAACCTTGAACAATGACAAAGTTGTCGGCGCTCCTTGTTTCGGATAGACCAACCCTCTGCTATATGATTCAAGCCAAGGGGGCAGGAACATTTTCCGATTCACAAACCTCATGCAGCCTTCATTGAGACATGAAATTTATGTCCGCTAAGGATATCCGGCCTACCTATGCCTTGCAGAAATATCACACTTTTCACTTGACCCAGTCTTCAAACTCCTTTGCATTTTCTGCACGTTGACGATGCATGCAAGTTCAGCCCTTTCTTCCTTATATATGTCACACCGAGAACAGAATGCGCACCTCGGAGAAATCGCAAGAGCCTGTGTCCACCAGAAGATTTATCTCTGGCATAAAGGGTCCTTTGGCCCTTCAACTGACACCTTGGTCACTGGCAGATGTGGAGAGCTCGTTGCCATTCAATAGATCAACATTTGGTTCCTCCAAGTTTCAAAAGACAAGCCGGGAATTTTCTGAGGATCGATACTCAACAAGGCATGGTAGCAAGTATACTCGACTGCCGTTACCAATCCGAAGTCAATACAGAGACACTCCCATCTATCGCAAACCGCAACTAGGCAACTTTCCAATCTCACCACCTAGCTCCTGTGGCGATACGGTAGACGACGGCAGTAGTATCAATACCGAGATTGATGATAACTGCGAAACCATGGCAAATATTCCTCTTTTCTGCCAAGGAGACCCCAAACTGATATCATGCAGAGTGCGTCGAATGCAGGCCAGATGACTGACCACGGAGAATATACGAATTCGTGGGCTTCAATTCCTACAGAAATATATCGAGACTCGGGGTTATCATTCCAATGCATGGGTGAACCGCTGGGTCCCAATGAGGCTTCTTGGTTCAGAAGCCCTTCACACTCTGATGGCAATGTTGCCGGGCCTTGCCCTAGTCCTCTTCCTCTTATTCTGTCTAGAAGCATGCCGGAAACGAGGAATGTCGAATCATGGCTAAGTGACGCCAGCTTTTCCGATGAGGATGATGAGTATTATGAACATGATGAGCATGATGTTTTGGTGAGTCTTCTGGTCTCCACTAGTTTAAGTCTCTCTAACTTCACCAGGCTCAAGCAACTTCGTTGGCTCCTTCGAAGGGCCGTGTTATCGAAGTCAATACCAGACGTCCATCTAGTCTTTCAATCAGCATTCCTCCGAGGTCGTCGTCTTTGAAGGGCACAAATGCCATGCCGATTACGCCCGACCCCAGCAATGAAATCTGGATTGAAGATGAATCTCCAACTACGCCAGAATTCTGGACTTCACCTCAAGCTAAAAGGCGATCTGATATCGAGCTTTTCAGTCCACCTGCCTCCCCAGGTCAACATCAACGCGCCCCTTCGAATGATTTCAATCACGAAGTATTTCCCCTTTTCCCGGATTTGGAACCATTTGGTCATCCAACAACGCCGCCATTGACGTTCCCGAATTCTACAATCGATGTCATTGAAGCTCTCGAAGACTCAATTACGTATTTCCCGGCCACACAGCTATTGCATGATTCACCCTGCATTGTCTGTGTCCGAACACTCCTCGGTCGATCAGATAGACATTTGTCAAAAAGTCCTTTCCCCGAATCTTTGCCACGTCTCAATCATGATACGCGGTCTTTTCGACCCAGCACTCAACGCAAACGACGAGTTACATTCAGTACATGTACATCCGACACGAGCGACTCATGGTCAGCGTACTCGCAGACCCCTCAAGTCGAAATCCCTCGTGCAACCTACCAACACTGTCAAAACGAGCCTCCAAATCCAGCAGCACTCCAAGCCCTCCGCCGCATATTCCCCAATAGCACACACAGTGCCTCAGCTCTCTACGCACATATCCTATCATACATATTCATTATTGATCTCCAGCCGTACAACGACAAGTCATCAATCAAGGCAGCTGGCATACTGGGAATCTCTCTCGGTGATCTTGCCACTCGTAACACATTCGGGGTCAGACAGGTCTCTGCGTCCCCGCTTACGAGATTGGAAAAGGGGCTGATGCTGCGCATCCGCGGGCTTGTGCAAACGATGCGCGAGTCTCCGGTTGGGGCGGAGTGTCTTGATGCATTTCTGCGTTCTCTGGTTGAGGTGGTGAGGGCTTGTGAGATTTCTGCATAGTGAACTTTCTTGTTTCTAATTGATTCCCGGGCTTGGTGCTCTCTTCTCTTCACGATTGACTTTCATTCTTTGCGAATACCAGGCGTTGTTGGGTTTGGCTCGTTGTAACTTGGCTTACATGCCGCCTGCTTTTTGTTGTTATTATCGGTATCGATGCCCTGCATCTTAAGTGACACTTCGGTGCCGGGTCGTTACGTGTGTGGTACTCTTATTTACCCTGTGGGCGTATAAATATAGTTTATATTCAAGAATACCTACACTGTTTTATAGGGATCTTTATATACTCTACTTGCAAACTTAATGGCTTTTGATTAGGGATCTATCCTTTTTTTAGATATCATCTAGCTATAATTTGGTATTTCCTCAAGCGCAATGTAAACATTTTCAGGGGTGGATATGCAACTTCAATCCATCATGATGTCTTAAAAGGATCTGAGTTAGAGAATAGCTATCATAATCCGAAAATAGTAGACTAGGTCTAAGTAGGGTGAAGCTAGAGGAAACTTTTCGCGCCGGCTCTAACGTGCAAATCGATCATAGGAGCGAAAGACTCCTCAAATAGAGTCAAACGACCGGGAGACCTGAAAAGTGGTAGAGATGGAAGGGGGTTACCTGCCAGGGATCTCTAATGTTGATATCTCTCTGGGGTATAATTATTTGTACCTGGGATGATAGCAAGGTATCTTGTACTGAGTGCCTCTATCTCGAAGCTGGTAAGTGGTTCCTGCCGGAGTTGCCCTTGGTATAGCAATGTTAAACTCAGATTTATTGGGTAAAGCGGATGACCAGAGCCCTGGGGAGAGAAATAGCTTTAACATATTCTCAGACTTCAAATAGGTATGTAAAAACCACTTCAAAACAGGTTAGTGGTTTTCCAAATGATCTCACAGAACTTCATTATGACACAGATTAGCTAATTCATTGTAATTCATATACCTGAAGTGCAATGGACTCTGCACGCAAATATTCCTTGATCAAATTTAACACCAGTTCCCAAATCAAGATTTCGGTTTGCCAACTAATCTCACGTCAGTCTCCATTTCTTAACCACCCAATATCGGGGACAACTCACAAGAAACACTTCTCCTATCCCAATCAAAAACCGTATAAACATTCTTCAAAAACGCCGTCCCGAGAATAATCAAATCCCGGGGCCAATCAGCCCGATTAGGCGCCTCTTCTATCAGCAACCAACACTCCTTCACCGGATGCTGACAGAACCTCGGGTTATCATCCTCGTACCTCATCGTATAATCCTCTCCCTTCAACACAACCTCTTGTCCTGGGAGTCCTATTGTGATGTGCGGGAGTGACGAGACGGCGTCGCAGTCGACGATGTCGTGGTACGTGCACGCGCTGCGCTTGACGTTTATCTTCCACAGTACTCTCTGGGCGAGATGGGAGGGGAGTTGGATGCCGGGGCGCGTGGCCCTGAGAGCGGCGGTGTGGTTGCTGAGGGTGGAGTTGAAGAGTATGGTGTCTCGGCCGCACTCTCTGCTTGTCATGGCAAGTGAGGTTGCTTGGATGTTCCAGTACGTTGTGTTTTCCGGGTACAGAGGATGAGAGACCAGGTCCCCGTCAAACACGTCTTCGTCGTACCCGCCTAATGTCAGATCGCCTGCTGTGTTTCCTTCTTTGGGGATTCGGAGAGCGAATTTGTTCTCGTCGAGAATGCCTTGCTCAACTATGGTGTGGAATGGACTTGAGAGAACGCCTTGGTGCCGTGGGGTATTGAGCATGGTGCCGTCGTAGCCGAGTCCCAATATGCTGTCAAACTGAAGGATGTCCTGATCAAGGTATACGGGCTGGTAGTACCGTAGTTCCAGGAATTGCTGCCCGGGAACCTCTAATTCGCCAAGCCGGAGCGTATCCTCGTTTACGATCCCGAAGGCGTGGAGAGGATTATAGTATTCCTGGAGGATGGTGCCGTTTTCGTGGAAGGTGGAGGATGCAGAGGGGTCGTACTTTTCTTTTGTGTCGTCGTTACAGTGGGCGCCGCCACAGGCGATGGATGGAACGAATAGGTCGACCGCGTTCAAGTCTACGATTGCGCGGAAGGATTGGGGTGGTGTGCCTAGAGTGAGGTTTGTTGTGTAGAACCAATATCCCGAGTCCTGTTATTTTATAAATTTTGCAACTAATTTTGCTCTCATTGAGATATCCTTACTTTCAGTGTAGAACTCGGTTTGTGGTGGCTGTTTCCATTAGTATCGATGAGTGGGATCTCTTGGCCTGGTCCGTTTTGGAGGGGCTTTTGCCTCCCTTCATTTTCATGTTGTTTGTTTATCGAGTTGGCTGCTCGTTCATTGTTGTTCTGATATAATGGAAGGGAAAACTTTCCCGCATTCACGAATGTAAAGAGCAGAGCAATGATAAATGCAAAACTAGAAGCCATTTCCCCCGATTTCTCTTTCCATGGACATATGATTCGGAGTAGGAGATGAGGAGAGGGAGAAATCAGATTTTAATCATGTACATGTACCTAAGTCAAGGACACTTGACAACAAGTTGGTAGAGGGCGGTTGCCTATTTATAAAGTTGTTCGTGACGTTATGATTACGGCGTGGGTTGATCCTTCATTGATGCCTAGCGGGGTTGTGTTTCAGCCTTTACCGACGCGAGGCTGATTCGCCCCCTTTTCACTTAAAATCCAAGATCAGAACTTAAATCGGACTTCGTTCATCGCGCAGCAATTGTGGTGACGCATATCTATGCAGAGAAGTTAAACGTACAAGCCATGTTGCGTACAACATGGGATTTGATATCATTCGGACCTGCAGCCGAACTCGCCTAAACCCCTGAACTAGTGTAATGAGGACAACGACATAGTAGTAGTAGTAGTAGTGTTTAACGCCGAGGGTTCAGGCCAAAGGCCGTCGCCAAACCTCCCAGGGGGTATTAGGGCGTTCTAAGCTAGGATTTTTAAATACAAAGTACTATATATAGAAGAAGCTAAAACTATAGGGGGAAAAAGACTCCCTCTATATATAGTCCCGGGTCCCTAATCCCGCGGTGTTGCAATTCTAATATATAACCTAGATAGCAAAATTTAGCCACAAGGGCGCCGAGCTAAATAGCCCTTCAAGTAGGATCCCCTCCGCTAGTCGAGAGTCTCCTAGCTCGGCACCTCACCACAAAACTAAGTGAAATACTAAGTAATAACCCCCTCCTCACACCCTTCCTTCTCTTCCACCTGTAAATTAACGCATATAGAGAGCGTCCTTAGGCATGCGTCCGCAAAAGGGTTCCTCTACTGCCTACCTCTCTAAGAGGTGAGGAGCTAGAGAGGCAGCTACAGTATCCACCTTATTCCTTCCGCCATTTATGCATTAGTCGTAAGAGTATTACTCTTTGGAGGAGGAGAGGGGAGGTTATTAGTTGTAGGCTAGTCGTTTTGCGTTGTGAGATCCGAGTAGTGTATAAAAGGCGTACATTGCGGTCGCTATTCCATATCACAAACTAATCCGCTAGAAGATACAGAACTGCGCGTAGCTTGTAGCAAGCAAATCGCAACAGTTAGTCACCTTAAAGACTGTGTTCTCCTAGAGATCCGTCTTTGTTTAGCGCGCCGCGGACGTCATTAAGGTAGTTGTAGGGTCGCCGTGACTCAAGTTTGGCTCTAGGATCGTGTTGCAACGTGGCGATAGCGAGGTTACTACGCTACTTAATCCTCAGGACGAGCATCCGAAGATACTCGTCCACAGGTTCGTAGAGGACACCGCGTACAGGCCTTGAGTCGTTGTCCACCGAGGACAACGACATACTTTCCTCGAATTGCCTATTTCATATTACCCTGTGGGGCTTCGGCAATAAGATTGCTCTATATCACTCATTCATTGCATTCGCAGCTAATGTAGATTCTTGCCCGGTAGCCATAGCACGCACTAGATTATATCTTAATCCTAACCTAGGATTGATCACTGGAACGAGTATAGCGGCCACTATGCTTCAAAGCGCGTTAAAGAAGTGCTAGAAAGTTTTCCTAATAGGATGGCAAATAAAAGAGGGCTCAAGCGTCGGGCGGATCAAAATAAGGATAGATGGAATCAGATGTTTAACTTGCTAGGGGTTTCTCCTATATATGCTTTAGTCTAAAGCCGCGAGTCTTGCTACTTGGTGACTTTTATTTCAATTCGATTTAATGGAGCGGATTTCGTACGGGCATTCACAAGCATACGAATTAGTTCATCAATCACATCTTTGGGGTTGGCTCCATGTCCAGTGGCTGGTGGCAAGAGATACAGCAGATATACTAGCAGGGGTCTGAAGTAAATCTAGTCCCATGGGAACTTACTACATGATCGACATAGAAGGAACCTACTTCGAGAACTGTTATTAAAGATTCTTACGGCAAAATCCAAAGCAGAACGCTCTTTAGAACAACCCGAGGAGAAGAACAGCGGCACTTGTCATATTTGAAAGTTATTTTCCGCCCGTGATATGTACAAATTCGGTTAATAGAGGCAGTAGGGCAAGAAGCCATAGCAAAAGAATATGATATTGATACAAATCAGCAGTAACATTATTGATTAGTATCGTGGCGGCTCTTGCTGACTGCTACGCAGCTCCAACCCCGAAGAGAAACAGGTACAAGCAGTGAATCCCAGGGCGTATCAAAACTCGAGAGATAACATGTTATCAGTGCGTACCAGCTTTTCCGGTACTCCGTTGTCCATTGTCGTCATTCATAAACGAGTGTTTTTCCCCGAATCTAGAAACGCCAAAAATGCAAATGTCGGCCGTCTGTACAATTCCCCGCTCATTATGGTCATGGTTGTATATATCCGCTTGCCACATGCCCTATGCCATCGGCTAAAGTCTGCACACCAAGACTACTCTTCAAAAAGCAGACAGAATTTTCAAGTGGGGTTGCCGCTGAAAACATAACCCAGCTAGCGGCGATGCACCCATCAGTCTGAGCGCAAAAGTCGAGGCATTGCGGAAGCCCACTCTCGGTTTGATTCTTGATGTCTATCGTTTGTCCATCCCTGGGGAGATAGTTGGTCTGGCAGACCTGGAGAAATTTCTTCCCTGGAACTGTCGAGTTGTAGAGAGTATTATGTACTAAGGGGCATATCGCGGCATCTTGTATCATCGTCGTCGTGCTGGGAGGAGATATGATGGTTGCTGTTGGCATAATTGTGGTGGTGGAAGTGCTAGAGATTTTGTTAGCTTGCCCTATAGAGCCTGTGGAGTTGAGAGGGAAATTACACAGGTCTATCTTTTGATTTCTCCTTAGCTACCATTGCACCGCCAATACCACCCCCAATTCCCCCACCAAGTAAGAATGCAATAATGACTAGTATGACTGTGGTAACCAAACCAAAGGTCTTCCTCTTCGTTTCTATTCTCTCCACTCTATCCGGCACGATATTCGAGGGCAGATTGGGCATCGGAGAAGGGAAATTTCTGGTTTCCACTCGGGATGGATCGACTTGTTTCTGAGACTGAGTCCACCTTCCCACTCTAGCATTTGAAAGTTTCTCCGATACAGCATATTTATCTGGGTAATCTGGTTGAACGACTTCTGGGCCTTCGCTCGATTTTCGCAGCGGAAGCATGGTATGTATTAACCTCGTCGCGAGAACATGCGAGGCAGAGGGTCTGGCCGCGGGGGTTCGAAGGGGTTGGCATTAACTCGCAGATGAGGAACAAATAACAAAGATCAAAGAAAAGAGAGATGCTCGGTCGGAGGTAATATGCCTAGACTCATACTCCAAATGACACTTGCCATTGCTGGTATCTTTTTCGTTGTCTGGACTCTGGAGGTTCGAGGCGCAGTGGATCTTTCAATACTTTGCTGCATGGACCCTTGTAAACACATCAAATCGCGATTGGATCACTTGCATCTGGCAACTGTGCCGTGAAGATGCAGGTACAGACCACGAGTCCATGAGGGGCTCTCGACTGTAGAACCCCAACATCTCTCTCGAAATCAAAGGTTTTGAGGTCCGGACAGGTTGAAAATGAAGATACTCTATCGAACAAATTTCCCATCCTGGCTCTGGGTTGTATATTACCCAGGCCAGAAAGATTGAAGCTTTGGAATGATTTCAAAAGAAGTTGTGAAGTTCTGCAAATGATGCCAGAAAAAGACCAAGTGCGGGGGGACCTTAACCGCGCTATCGAAAATTCATGGGCTGTGCCACACTGAAAGGGTACAGTAACCTACTAATCTGGCGGGGGCTTGGGCTTACTCACATGATTACGGAAACTTCCACCTGTGTTCCATTATTAGAAATTTTGTTTATCGCGAATAGAATGCTTACTGTTGGCTTGATTTAGTAATAAGCATGTTAAACGTAGGATGATATTTTCAGAGCCTCATCTTCGACTTATGATTCTCGTCACTTCACGTAAGATTTCTATCTCAACATGCTAGGCAAACTATGTGAGTGTGTATCGGCTGGCTTTGAGAGCTCGAACCTGAAGGCAATTCGTGCGACTACCGCTTTCTGGGCTATTTATTCTAATAATAGTCAACAAGCAACTAACAATGAATAGGTTGCGTTCGACGATCACGATATAACTCCGTATAGCTCACAAATGCTTTCCTTATACAAATTATTGAGTAAGCCTCATTTGGTAATCACTCAAAACCCAAATCAATCAAGCCGCTATTTCAATAACAAATTCATCGTTGCAAGCGTTCATAGGCTCGCCATCCGGTGACAGCTGTTGGTGGACAAGGACGTACCGAGCCCGCAAGGCTCGGGAGTCATCCCGGATAGGGTTGGAGATTGTGGGCAATATGGAATATTCAAAGACAGTGTGGCTCTGAAAGGCATCGAGGCTCGGTGGGTTGTGGTGGAAGTCTAAAATTTTGTTGCGGTACCACGAGGTTGTCACGCTCTGTACCTTCCTTCCCTGGCATACCTAGGTATTGCCTTCTAAGCCTAAACATCTCCGTACTGATAGTCTGAAATATACGGCAAAATCTCCTCTAATTCTATTACAATGAACTCCTACCGCTATCAAGTATTCACAAGTCGTCAATTGTCATGATTGCTCATATTTAGCGAGAAGCCCCTGGATCCACAGTCCAGATCCCCTGCTATCCTCCCCAGGCTTTTGTATATATTGCCCAATTCCCGACTCCTTTCTTTCCAACTTACATAATTTACAGGGTAACCGATCGCAATCCGTCCATCAGAATCTGTGACTGATTGGAAGGTCGAGCCATCTTCCCAACCCCTTTCATAACTCTCAATGACCTTCCCGCAAGCAAGCCAAGATGTGTAGGAAGGAAAGCCCATGTCAGAAACTGGCCATGTAATCTCTCGCGCTTCAATTTCCCCCCGACACGAGAGACCATGGCGTACTGTGTTACACAGCCACTAGCGCTAAGATACTTTGCCATTACAAGTGAGTTGCGTAGGTCTTTGTGTCATCGTGCCCTGCTCTGGCCAGGGGCAAAAGAATGGCTAGATTCTACTCGTGTAAGCATTGCTGCAGACGTGAAATCATCGTTCTGTTCGTAAGAGGGTCGCATGACATCCAAAGAGGCGCGTATCTCACCGACTGATGGCTTTATCCCATCACTCGAAATCCGGGGAAGCGGCGGGTCTGGTGTCGACACATGGCGCGTGAACTCCGTCCCGTCACTGCCATATTGGCTTCGTGGGTTGTGTGTCGTGGCAGTTGGGGCGATGGACGGGGGGTAAAATGGCCGTTGGTCGTCGCTGGGATGTTGGGTATGTTTATTGGCCTTTGGGGTACGAGATGAAGCTGTAGAAGCGCCCTTTGAAATCGTGTCAGGGCTGTTGCCATGATCTAGGTGGTCGAACTTTCCTTGGCGGACCTGTTCGCGTATGACATCGACGTCACGCGGGAAGTAGATCTTTTGAATCACTTTGATGCAGAACCGAGGCATGAGAGATAACACAACCGATAGGATCAACACCGCCCAGAAGGCTGCTTGGCCAAAAGTCTCAGCAGCGGCTTTGTGGAAGTACTCCGCGGAGGAAAAAGCACTGTAGATCCCTGTCCAGAAAAAGATCAATATGATACTAATTGCCACCAAAAGACTCATAAGCCAATCCCATCTGTAGGTATTAATGAAAATATAAAGATTAATGACGGTGACTGCAGCTGGGCCGACAAAAACTCCGAATCTTTGTTGGTCATCGATGTTCAAGCCGGATTCGGTAACGAAGTTGCCATTGTGAAATAGAAGATATGCTACAAAGAAGCATATGATTGATCCGTATAAGCCATCAAGCATATACAGCCTGAAGGTTTGTTAGTAATGATTCGCTACTTTGTAGGTTCTACTTACCAAAATTTGGTCTGGGTCCATTCTCTGCGCTCAATGCCGCGACGATAGAGTTGTGGTACTGCTAGGGAGACAGTATCACTGACATCCTGGTCTAATACACCCATAAAGATAACAGGGAGGGAAGTGAAAGCTAGAGCAAACAAGGTAATATAGGAAGTGTCGTAAAAGTATGTCATATCAAAGTTGCAAAAGATCTGGTACCAAAATAGCGTAAAAGTCCACACGATATTCTTATAGAAGAAGTTCGCAATAGTCTCCCCTAACCTGCGATATGACCAGCGGCCATGAACGAGAATTAGCCTTTGCAAGAAGCGGAATTGACCAATGGCGTAATCCGACGACATGACTGCTTGACGGCCTTCTTCTCCTGCAATACCAACGCCTACATCGGCTTTTTGGATCATTGCAACGTCGTTGGCTCCGTCTCCAATAGCTAATGTTATTACGTCCAGCCCGGATTTGACCATGGAGACGACAGCGGCTTTCTGCGCAGGACTCACCCGGCAGCAAAGGACCGACTTGCATTGTTTACACAGAAGCAGGAATCTTTGCCGCAGTTGATCGCCCAACACAAGTTTCAGGGAATCTCCGTCAATGACAATGGCGTGCGTTGGGGCAGGGGCCTCGTGATTTATCTTTGCCGCTTCGAGTTCTTGGTCAGACCCCGTCATATGAAATGTTGCTAGATGTTTGTTGAGCTCTGTTTCGGCTGACTCCTCGTCGTCGAACCTCAAGACAATGAGTTCCATGTCGTTATTTAGAAGGTTGCACGAGAATCCAATGTTAACCGCAGTCTCGACCTTATCACCAGTGAGGACCCAAAGTTTGATGCCCGCATCTGCAAGAAGTGCAATACTATCCGGTACACCTTCTTGCAGGCGATCCTCGATGGCAGTGCCTCCTAGCAACGTCAAGTCATTTTCTATAGAATCCGCTATAGCTTCCATTTTGTCCTCCCGGCTTTGAATTGCTTGCGACGCGATTTCGTATTCCTGGTTCCATCTCTCATACTCTGCTCTGCCAACTTCTTTCTCGGCAATACAAAGGGTCCTCAGTCCCTCTCTCGCAAAGACTTCGAGGTGTTCAGCAGTAGTCCTGCGTAGCTCTGGTTGTTCCCCTTGCTTCAGACGAGAATATATCACACTATCTGCGCCCTTGCAGAAAAGCTTGATCTTTCCATTTGGCAATTCAATGATAACACTCATTCGCTTTCGAGTAGAGTTAAATTCGATGGTGTTTAAAACTCTATATGATATTTCCTGTCCCTGGACGTTGAGTCGTATAGCGTCCAGCGATCTCTCAAGCACCGTATACCCGACGTCTCGAGCTGTAGCAACCAAGGCAGCTTCATCCGGTGACTGTGCTTTGAACTCAATACGGGGAGGGTCTCCAGGTATCTTTTCAGAGATAACAGTATGACAAAGGGCAAGAGTAAGCATAAAGTACTGACAAGCTTGTTGTTGCTCCTCGTTGGAGGATTCTCCGGCTAGATCTTCGACGAAGTTGGGAGCAATAAAAGTCAGCTCGTCATCGTGAAGGTAGGGATTGTCGTATAGCCGGCGAAGTTTCACTAACATCCGGTCGCGGGAGTGGGCAAGTTGTTGGCGGGCCCTTATTATCTCTTCGCTAATATCAATACCCTCCCTCTTTTGCATCCCAGCCTGGGCTTCAGTATACGCTTCACCGTATGCAACACCGTTAATAGACGCTTTTTTGAACTCCATTACGTTCTGCGTTAGAGTTCCAGTTTTATCGGAAAATATATACTCAATTTGACCAAGATCATCGGAGATACTCCAGGACTTAGGAGTGCAAGGATAATCAAGCTTCTCGTAATATATCGCTATATCGCTATAGATAAAGAAAGCCTGAAGACTCCTTATAACCTCCAGGGAGATATATAACGAGATAGGTACTAGATTTTGGAACAGAATAAGTGCCGCCCAGAAAGTGATAAGCCCATTTGCGGCAGGTGAACCGCCAATGGAGCCGAACTCAAAAGCCTGAATGCTAGTGTTTGACTCGCTAAAAGCCACGCCTTCAATGATGCCAGAAACCAGGCACATAACGAATAGAATACCGAAATTATAGACTGCGTTACGAGTGAGTTCTCGTGTAACACGTGAGAGTTTGCTGGGCGTAAAGCCGGAGTTCATCATGATTTTAGTGTCCAAACCGGTAAAAACCACAACGCCAAGGACCCATTCTGTATTTCGCAGGTTACAGCCTCGAAGCAGCAAATTATTAATAGAGATTGGCTCAATCATTGGTTTGCCTATCGAACCTGGGATCTTGTCGTCGTACTGTGTCCAGCGTGCAGCAGCGCTGTACTGGTAGAGGTTGGGTTGGGGCGGCTCGCTCTCGATGATGAATTCTGTTCTTTCGCAGTCGTAGGCATGCTTGATCTTCTGGCCACTGCGGAGAGCGTGTCTCACCTTCAAATTTGTTTCGCCGTCAAGATTTTTGGTTTCAACATAGCACGTACTATCGGGATCAGAAGTCGACAAAATAACCACATCCGCAGGCAACTGATCGTTGTTATATATGCGAACAAAATCACCCACCTGGATGTTCTTCCAGTAGTCGCGATGAAACCGAGCCTTACGGGCAGCTGGCAAGTTGTAATTGATCAGACACGTCGGAGCTGTTTGGGAAGGGGGAGATTGCCCGTCTGTTGATATTGCGGTGATTTCTTCGTGCATGGGGACGCTCAGGCCTTCCTGACGTGGTAAATGTGGCAAGACTGGGTCCATTTGAATAGTCTCATGTTCAGAGCCGAATGAAGTCCGTGGGCTTCGCGTTGAGAAAACAGACTGCCTTCTCTTTGCTCCGGTTTCAGATGTAACCGATATTTTATCAAAGCGATCGTCTATACCTCGTCCCTGTTTCTTCCACAGACTTCGTATCGAGGCCCAAAGCGTCGGCATAGATCGACTGGTCGCCTTCTTGATTCTCCTCCAAAGTGAGATATTATTGGTGCCCACGTTAACATTGTTGTAATCAACTAGTCGATGAACTGGTGAGTTGTTTAATTCTTGGTCGAGAACTGTTCTTCGATAATCTTCTATTGCATCTTTTATGGCGGTGACGGCCACAATGAATATCAAGGGAACGGCGTTCAAGCCAGGATTGACAGCGCCGAAAATGGGGGATATCTAACATTTGCTTAGTTGAGAATAAAAGAACCGAGGTTTCAACTTACTGTGAACATAATCAGGATGAAAAAGTATATATTCGCAATACTGTGGAACTGAAACCAGAGGTTCTTCGGTATGAAACTTAAAGGCGTATATTTCGCTGTCCTGACTTTGTTCGAGCCGTAAGACTTCCTTGGGTTACCATTGTCATCCAATGCGTCCGGCGGCAGAGGAATGTTGAAGTGGACCTGCCGCCGCCCTTCTTCACCACTGTCCAAGGTTTGCTCAGCGTCTTGACTAGCATTTTGCTGAAGATTATTGGCTTCACCTGAGTCTCTTTTATTCTCACTTCTATGGGATCCTCGATAACGCAAGCGTTTTGTGATAGGCAGGCGTTTCAAACTCGCGCTTTTCTCTTTCATATATTGGGCAGCCCATCGTAATCTTTTGGTCGGTGCTGGTGTCGGTGTCGGCTGTGAAGCCAGTGCAGCATTGTCCACATTGTGAACGACCATAACAGCTACCCGGGATGTGACGATGGGTAATTCTGTTCAAAAATTGATGGGAAAGGACGAGGTCGCGGAGCCTTCGGTGGGAAATAAGCACCGAATAAGCAGCACCAGCAGCAGCGCCGCAGCTGCTGCGGAGTGCAGCGGAATAAGCTGAGGAATGAGAAGGAGACTTGATTTCAACAAATTCGAAGAAATCTCTTTAGTTTACATAGATGGTATATGTTTAAAGGTTAACATTACTTATTGAGGTTTGATCTCAATGAAATATTAGTAACCTGGATGGCTGGTGATGGGGGTTTAGCGGCCTAGGAACTAGAACTATAGGAATAATAAGATGGATGATAAATCAAGTGAGGTAGGGGATTTCTAAATTGCGGTAATCCCCCCACTTTAAGCCTAGGTATGTAAGATTATTTTACTTGGCAATTTTGC
Organism: Lachnellula cervina; assembly: GCA_007825325.1. NCBI lineage: Eukaryota > Fungi > Ascomycota > Leotiomycetes > Helotiales > Lachnaceae > Lachnellula > Lachnellula cervina. The sequence continues at coordinate 14,468 of QGMG01000340.1, read as the reverse complement.
GTCACTATGAGTATTACGGGTAAATGTGGCCTCAGCACTGTGTTATTCGCCGTATCGTATTTTATCCCTTGACGGTGTGGTGGGGCGTGCGGCGTATGGCTCTACCTCCGTAGCGAGGCGCAGCGAAGTACTTGATGCAAGGCACGCAATGGTTGGTTCAAAACCCGAACCAACCAGCTAACTTTTTTGTTAACTGGCTAAACTGGTTAGCCCTGATTTTTAGTAATCCCTTTCCCTTTCCTTTGTCTTTCGCGAAAGCCTAGTGTGCGGTGAGCACTTCTGTATCTTCTGTACTATATACTAGTAGTAGGTACTTAGTAAGACTTGATGGTGGGTCACTACTGGGTGTGGTGGTGTTGCTGATGATCTACGGTGGTACCAGTACGGTAGGGAGTAGGCGAGGTAGGCTACAATTGTGCGATGCGGAGGATAAGATAAGCCTGAGCCTCCCTCGCTTAGGCATCGGCGTTAAGTCCCCTGGCCCTGGCCCTGGAATTAAGCTTTCTTTACGGAGTAGACCTTCTTTACTCCGTACATTTACTACAGTACCGTATATCAACCCATTGCCATATCTACGTATATAGTATTCCGTGACGACTTATGAATACTCCGCACTTGCTTGCCTGCTTATAAATCATAGGAAACCCGCGCTAAGCTACATTCGTACGTCTGTACACGTCTCCGGAGGATACCCCCTTTGTCGGTTCGTCTTTGGCAATCCTAGGGATTGTTTTGTATTTTGTTGATTTCCTTACGCGTTGAGTCTATACGGAACCTTGCCAGAGGACTACTGCGGGATAATGGACCTGGACCTGGACCTGGACTTACCTCATGGTCCTCGCCAAAGCAGTACACCCAAAACCTCTCATGGCTGTTGGACTTGCCGACTCCGTCGCAAAAAGTGCGATGAGCAACGCCCTGTGTGTGACACCTGCGCTGCACTCCATATCAACTGCCACTACAACCAAGACAAGCCGGAGTGGATGGATGGTGGCGTGAGACAGGAAAAGATGGCAGAGGAGCTCAAGCGCGAGGTCAAAGAAAAGGCACACCTCCGCCGTGGAGGGCGCACTCTTCATACCTCTGGCGACCGCGTCTCAGTTGCTGAAGCTGTCGATGGCGCTGGGAAATTGAGACTGCCACCTCAATTACCCACTGACGTGGCTACTTCCGTGCACAACCTCTTCAAGGCATCATCAAATGATCAGGATGATCGGACAGAGCCATGCCTCCGACGTGGGACTGATGCTACGCTTGCTTGCAAAGATGCTGGCGAAAGTGGAAATATAACTTTCGGCCAGTCTGACACGGTTCTTATCATGTTTTACCTTGAGAATTTGTTCCCCTTTCTGTTCCCATTTTACCGCCCCTCTGTAATTCACGGCGGCAGAGCATGGATCCTAGAAATGATGATAAAAAGTCCAGTCATGCGGCAGGCTACTTTATGTCAGAGCTCATATTTCTTCTCCCTCGCACATGGGATGACCAGTCGCGATGTAGTTTGGGAGACAGTGCTCAAGCAGACCAGAGATGCATTTGGTGTGCTAGGACAAGCGCTACAAGTCATTGACGGGTCAGAAATCACAGACCATCTGCCCGGCGCTGTGAGAATCATGGCAAGCATTATGCAGATACAACGTTTCGAGATTGCTATCTCGAGCTTTGGCAACTGTCAGTCGCATCTCAATGCTGCTTTGGCTCTTTTCAAGCAGGTCCTCGACAGCTCTGGCGCTGTGGATCCGGCAAGGCTCGGTTCAAGCTTCAACACTATCATGAGTCGACTAAAGCCTTCATGGTCCTATCCTGCCTGCCAGTCCCAATATCTCCATGTTCCAAGCGCTGAACAGGCTGCTTTTCGCTTCTCATCGGCACTTTTGATATTTGATGACATTATCGCTAGTACAGTACTTCCGGAGGAACCTAGACTCTACGAATACCATTGCAGCCTTCTTGGTGATATCGATAGCACCGGCCCACCTATTAATCTTGAGGCTGTTGTGGGGTGTCAAAATTGGGCGTTACTACAAATTAGCGATATTTCCGTGCTCGACGCGTGGAAACAGCAATGCAAGAGAGCTGGAAGTCTAGATGTCATGGAGCTGGTCCATCGCGCCACAGCAATCAAGGGCTCGTTGGAAACGCAGTTTGCGCGGCTCGAGAGCGATCCAGTCTTCATTCCAAAAGAAGGCAGCAGTTTACTGGACGTCTTTACCGCAGACTATGGCCAGCATCCAAAACCACCAGTCAGTCAAAACCTTTTGGTTACTCGTGTCTGGGCACATGCAGCACGCCTTTACCTGTTCATCGTTGTGTCCGGATGGCAGCCCGCTAGTATCGACGTGCGTTATCACGTTGCTCGAATTATCGAGTTGCTATCGCGTGAGATATCACCATCGGCCTTGCTGCGAACCATGGTGTGGCCATTCTGCGTGGCAGGGTGTCTCGCAGAGCCAGCACAAGAAGCTCAGTTTCGAGGAATGGTGGATGGCTTACAACCACCAAGCGTCTTCGGCACGATACGCAAGGCGCTTGAGATCATGGAGGGTGTATGGGGAAATAGGGATGCAGGAGATGCTGCGAACCGTGACCTAGCTACGTGCTTTGGAAGCCAGGGTGATCTGGTATTACTTGTTTAGAAGCGGTTTCGGGTAAGACACAAGGCCCTTTTTAGGGTATTTGATCCAACACATTGCCAATGATATTGAGAAAAATATCTATCTCTGAACATCATCTAGATCCTCACTCCAACTCCAACTTCCTAATCGACATTCCTCGAATTCTCATGCCAGTTTTAACTTCTCACTTGAATTGGACATAACCTTTGCCCTTCACAAAAGTCGCATGCCAGGGAACATTCTCCTCATGGTTTGCCAACTGCGCATAAAACTCGCCATGGGCGGGGCCGTCGAGCTCATGTCCCTTGATACTACCATCTTCCTTACGCTCATCTGCATAAAAGAATCTGGCGAGCCGGTTAGCAACAAGTTTCCAAGGAATTTTTATTTGAAATACTCACCGAAACCCCCGGGCCGCAGACGTTAGGTCAGCAAGTCCGACCCAGAATGCCGAGGCCGACTTGCCTATGCCTAAAGTCAACATCATAGGCACAGGCACAATGGAGACGTTCAAGATGTTTCCGGTGTATATAAACGTCTTCTTGGTGTCCTTAGGCAGCGTCTCCCAACCAATGATAGCCTGCTGCGCTGCGACGTACGGGCTGATAGTGTTGATGTTCAAATCCGACACAACCGTCTCCGCTGAGACTGAAAGAACCGAGTCCTTATCAGAAGGGATCGAAAGTGCCCCTGCGTTGTAAATAACGACATTTGGGGCGGCGTGAAACTCGGCCTTGACTGCATCGAACAGTGCTGGGATCGAGTCAGGCTTGGTGAAGTCTGCCTTCAGGGAAAGGTATCCTTCGGCGGTCTTGGAACCTGTCCCCTTCCTCGACGCAACCGCGACCTTGTAGCCGTTGCTGGCGAATTTCTCGGCGATGGAGGCACCGACCCTGGGCCCGGATCCGAGGATCAATACAATAGAGGTTGATGCCATTGTGCCTTGATAGTCGATGGGAAATACGAGTTGCAAACACGAGATTTATATTGTTTGGGCTATAAAGAAGCTCAGATATGGGATGGAAGATTGGAGTTATGTTGGAGCGGATATGCCTTCTCTTTATACCTCAGTCTACACTCAATCGCAGCGCTTTCGTCCCATCTGTTTTTCCTCCGAGGATTTGAAATCAAGCCTCTTTCTCGGGAGGATTTGAGATCATACAAGGAGCTATGCTCTAACCGGACTCGAGAGCGAGTGCGGGCAGGAGCAATAGTATCACATTCATACTCACTGAAGTACCAGAGTGAATCATGTTGTACGAGACACTGGTCCATAAGCCGCGCGCGCGAAGATTCGCTAAGCCAAATAGGCCGCCTGCAGCCCGCGCGCGGTGAGCCCTGCAGGTTACATAAGCCGCGCGCGGCGGGTCTGGGCTTTCGAACCACTTTCCCCAATTGTTTCCTCAGAGTACATGTCATTGGATGTGGTTCGTGGAAAAGAACTTATCTATATGACGGTTTGCAGAAATGTATGTAAACGTGCATACACTGCAGGGCATTCTATCCCAGCACGCCCGCCAGTTTTCTGGATTCCAATCATATCCACATTTGACGAGGGATTTATCAGCTCGCTGGCTGAATGATGGCAGTCATTGATAATGATACATTCCCAGCGTGCCCATTTATTCTGCTTGTCTTCAAGATACCAAAAGGCCGGGAAAATCAGGACATAGCGCGGTATGTCCTTGACGCCATTATCCAGCCGTCCAGCTATTCGTTCGAGCTACAAATACTTTGCGGTCCTCCTTGTGAGCTTGGCCATCCCTCTCGTCTACCGCACCGCCTATTCGTACACAAGAAGCATCTGGCCAAGTACCACCATACCATCAACCACGCAAGCTGCAAGCATGGGTTCTGATTCCTCACGTCTCAAGAGTTCTTCACGAACTCCCGTCTACTTCCTCGGCATCGGCGGGCCCAACTTCATGGAAAATACGGCCCATCCTGCATATTCCCAACTGGCGGCAATCGGGCAGGAGATCACGACGAAAGTCAAGCCAAAGGCGATCGTCGTCTTCTCTGCCCACTGGCAAGACGGCCCGAGCAAGGTCAGTATCAATGTCGCCGAGCAGACGGATATCATCTATGATTTCTACGGCTTTCCACCGCACTACTACGAATACAAATATCCGTACAAGGGGAGCCCCGAGGTTGCAGAAAAGGTGATTAACAAGCTATCGGCAGCTGGTATTGAGGTCGAGAAAGTGAAACGAGGCCTCGACCATGGCGTGTGGGCGGGCTTCATCGTTGGTAGGATGTCATTTCCTCGAGCCATAGAAATCCCTTGCTGACACCGCACAGCTTTCGATCCAAAGAAGAACCCGCTCAACGTCCCAATCGTGCAAGTCTCGCTATTCAACAACGAGGATACCGATGAGCACTACCGCATGGGCCAGGCCCTAGAAAGCCTGCGCGACGAAGGCATCTTGATCGTCGGCGCGGGAATGGCAGTCCACAATCTCCGTGACTTCCGCGCCGTGCGGGACACGGGCAAGACCATGCCGTAAGGAAGCCCCCACCGGTGGCCGCGAGCGTGCGTACCCACTAACGCTGTTTATGCTTAGTTACACCTTCAGCTTCGACGAGGCGTTGAAAGAGGCTGCCGGCGCAGAGCCACAGGAGCGCCGGGCGAAGATGCTCGCTTTGATGGAGCGGGGTGACGCCAGAAAGGCGCATCCGAGCTTGGAGCACGTTCTGCCGATTCATGTTGCTGCCGGTGCTGCGGGCGCGGATGTTGGCGAGCGGTTGTGGACTCTTCCTGAATTGAGTTTGAGCTGGGCACAGTACCGTTTTGGGAATGTTGAAGCTGCGTGAGGCAGCAGCAACAAAGTAAAGTCATTTTAGATCAACTGAACTTTCGGTACTGGTGGTACAGGAATGGACTTGGCCGTCGGTAATCAATTCAAAGCATGTGATGGGCTGGCTGGGATTGTCACAAGTATACACGATTTTTTGGGATGTCAGAAAAGCACCAGATTGTAGTAGAATCAGAAGATGGATATAAGAAGTGAAATGGGAATATGGTATTGAAAAGTGTCAGGTTTAAAATTCGACGAAGCTGGAATACATGACTTGTCATGCATGCGCCTAATGGAAAGGACCCAATTAACACTACCACAGACCCACGATACAGTAGCAATCATATTATTCGTTTCCGGCGATCCTTACAAGAGAACAAACCCTCCAATCACCAAACCAACCAACCAAGCAACACTATAAAGGATTTGGGAATCCAGGGGGTCTGTTTTAGGTTGGCGGGGGGAATGGGTGATGCTGGATTGGGATGGAGGTGTTGTTGGGAGTGGTATGCGAGGGTCTGTCTATAGATGAGAATAAGGATGAGGATGGGGATGGAGGGGGGCTAGTTCTAAGTACGGACAGCCGCTGCTGTTGATGGGATGAAGCAGATATGGGGACGAATATAGGCAGTCGTGCGTTTTTTCAAGCAGTATTACAGAACTTCTGCGTCTTCGTTCTACACCACCACCCAAGGATGTCCATAAAAGCACACAGATCACTAGGCTGTCTATAACTTCGCTTGCACGGCATCTTTGTCTCCAACCTCCTGCTTCGCCCGCTCTCGTAGAACCTTTCTCAGAATCTTGCCAGACTATATCACACGTCAGTCCCGACAACCGATACTGTATAATGGCAAGAATGAACTCGCGGCAAGCTAGACTCACCGGATTCTTCGGCACAGCATCTACCAACACCACGCCGCCACTCAACCTCTTATACCGACTGACCCGCTCCGCCAACCACCCCGCCACCTGCTGCCCCTCGACCGCCTCGCCCTCCTTCGGCACCACGTACGCTCGCGGCACCTCTTCCCCCTGTATCGTCACCCCCACCACACACGCGTCCTGCAGCTGCGGATGCTCCAGCAGCACGGCTTCCAGCTCTGCGGGCGCCACCTGGTTGCCTTTTACTTTGATAAGCTCCTTCAAGCGATCGACGATGAAGAACCGGCCTTGCGCGTCCACGTACGCGATATCGCCGGTTCGCATCCAGCGGCCCAAAGGCGTATCGACGAAGATTTCGGCGGTGGCGGCGGGTTTTCTCCAGTAGCCTTTCATGAGACTGGGTATTTAATGTTAGTTGCGGTTTGGGGGGTGCTGGGGAGGGGGTGCATGATGGGGAGGTACTTGGGAGCCTGGACCCAGATTTCCCCGCGCTCGCCGACGGGAAGCTCGGTCTTGCCATCTGGGTGCATGATCATGGCGCTGCAGTTTGCGTTTAGCTCGCCGACGGAGGAGGGGGGTTCTCTTTTGGTGGGATCACAGCCGAGGATTGAGCATGTTGCTTCGGTCATGCCCCAGCCTTGCTGTGTGGGGGTGTACTGTTAGTATGGGCTTTGCATGATATGGGACGGGTGGGGTGGAATGGGACAAGACGAACTCCTAGTTTAACGTTTCCTTTGGGCCACAGGGCTTCCGCCTCCTTGCAGACTTCGCCCGAGAGCGGTGCTGCGCCGGAGCCGATGACTACGACGCTGCTGAGGTCGTATTTTCGTGATAGTGGGGATTTAGCCAGTGCCTGGATTCGGAGAATTAGTTATCAATGGGGTGGAGTATTGTGGAAAGTGACTTACCACCACAATGGGCGGGACCATGTTCAGACTCGTGATTTTAAACTTTTGAACTGATTCCAGCATTTGGACAAAATCGAACTTCTTCATCACGTAGACTGGAATCCCTCGTTTGGGACCGCCGGCTATGAATATTGTTTGGGCCATTGCGTGATACATTGGGAGGAAGCATAGCCATTTCCTAAATCTCAAATCAGCATCTCATTTCGCGGTACAGCAAGACATACGCTTTCTTATTCCTCTGGACGGTATCCGGATGCAACTCATGCAAATGCGCATACTGTGTCGTATTTGCCACATATGCAAAATGGGTTATCATCACCCCCTTTGGCACCCCAGTCGTTCCGGAACTATAGTTCAAACAACAAGTATCCTCCCTGGGATCCTGCACTTCATACCATCCAAACGCCTTCCCAACATCCTCACTCTCCACCAACACATTCCAATTCCTCACACCTAGCCTCGATCCCCCCGTTCCCTCGAATAACTCATCATCAAAGCGAAAAATGCGGTCTCTGCTCATACCAATACTCTCCGCGGCTTCAATGCCCATCTCCAAACTCCCATCTGCGCATATCAGGAACTTCGCTTCCGAATCTTTCAACTGATACGCCAGTTCCCGCGCCACATAGCCCGGGTTCGCACCCGTGAAGATTCCACCCGCCATAAGGATGCCCATAAACACCACGGGGAAGAAAATGCTATTCCCCGAGAACAGCAGGACCCGATCCCCGGGTTCCAAACCTGCTTTTTGCAAGCCGGCGGCCAGACGCTGCGACCATGTTTTGAAGGATTGATGGGTGAGGAAGTGGGTGTCTGGGCGGGAGGCATCGAGGAAAGCGGGTTTGTGGGGGGTGGGGAGCTGGGAGTTGGGGGGGCCGAAAATGTAGGTTGGGAGGGAGCAAATGTCGAGGGGGATTTGCCAGCGGGAGTGGATGGGCATGGTGAGGCTGTGTGGGGAAGTTTTTTGGATTGGAAGGGTAAGAGGAAAGAGTGAGGGTACAGGTGGAGATAGATATATGTGATCAATGGGTAAATGGGTGTGGGTGGGTGCTTGTAGGTGTTGTACTTGTACAGCAGGAAGTGAGAGAAAGGAATACAGGAGGTTAGGGACAGAAAGAGACAGAAAGAGACAGAGAAGAGAAGTAGATTATAAATGTGAGACAAAAGAGATGTAGCTGCCCGCTCCCGTGCCGCATACGAGTACCCTGTATGATGAGGTACTGTACAAAGTGTGGGGTAGCTGCCCATTGCCGATGCACCGACTAGCAGGTACATTTGTGCCGAAGTTGTCGACACCTACTTTTCCAGACCAAAGAAGAATACATTACTTGCTTAATTAGTACCTATGCATAAACCTTTCAAATAATTATTCTTATCTTGTTTATGCAAACATAAATCTTGTTGTTTGAGGACTGGAGTGAAGTGCAGTGGAGTGATTGTGAGGAGAAGGGAGGGTTTAAGCCGAAACCCCGCTTTTGCATAAATCGCGGGGTATCAGGTGACCTATACTTGCTCCCGCGAGTATTGCTTCTTAAAATACCTGGGTACGAGTAGATAATTATTTATTGGCCCCTTGATGCGATGCAAGGAGTTAAGAGGAAGAAGCGCGGTGGAGTTTTGTCGGAATACATCTATCTGTCTGGTCCTGGAAGAAGACCGGAGACTTTGGTGGATTGAGGCTCGTGACATTCGGGGTATCTCCTCGCTCAACTCAGTGCTTAGATTTGCAATATTTCAAATGAGGTTATCCCGAGACGAGATATTTTCTATGTAAATGAAGAAAGTGTTCTCTTAATGTGCTCGAATCATTCTAAGATGCTTTTGATTTTAAATTCTCTTCTTCTTTTATAACATCACCGAGAAAGAAGGATACGCAGAACGTGTCAAAAAGTTGAGATAGAAATTGTATAGAGCAAGGGAGAAAACAAAACATAGAATTGCTTCATCGACGTTGTGGAATAAGGTCAACCAAGGAAAGCCCCTGAATTTAGCGGCCGAGGCAATGTTGCGTTGCTGAGCAACGACTCGAATACTAAGATCCACCTCAAACTGCATCAAGAACTCAAGGAAACTCATCAAAGCAGAAATATATTACCCCCGTCTGTCATCTACCTGCTTAATTGAGATGGAGTTCCCTCCCATCATCAGTTATATCCACACGTATAAGCAGCCTATAGAAGTTCATAGTGTGCGCCTGGTATCATGAATAAGCAGGCTACAGGAACAAGTGTTGCTGTTTTAATACATTGGGCGAATAAGAGTATCCCAGGGTAACAACACATATACTCTGAAGTTTGCATCCTTGGTTTTGAACACTAGATTACCTACATGCTGAACTTCAAGCACTACGCTTGATACGAAGACGACTTGCGAAGAAGAAAAAGTATATTGAGGGAAGTGTTGGCTGCCAGATCGATGTCTTGAGTGTCGAGGATGGGGTATAAGAAGTGATAGAACAAAACTAGAAATACACCCTGAACTTGCTGCACGATTTACGGATCCGAATATATTCTTGATGTTTCATGTTTCCTATCCACAAGTCTGTTATAGGGCTTTAGTTACCTGGGCTTTGGTCGTTTATTCGGTACCTAGGTAGTTACTAGGTACTGTACTATTACTGGTGGCGGGCAGAAACAGTTGGATTCTGGGTGGCTACCCAAACTCATCACAAGCACTATTTCACATTTGCGTTTGAACTGCATTATATCTATTATTTATATTGTCTCAAGCTTGATCTATTCGATAGGTTTATATGTGTATATACTTCGTAAAATCTCGGACATTTTACGGCAACTTGACTCGTACTCGTACTGTCCTGTACGGAATAAAGCTTAAAGCAGCCCCATGACGTACCGATCGCCACGAATTAGGGAATTGCCAAGGAATTAATAATGGGCGTGCATCCAACATCCGAGAAAGGCCGGACCGTAAAGTAGTTGGTGCTGGTCTGGAGCTGGTGGTAGTAAACCAGAAAATAAAACGAAACAAAAAGAAAAAGAAAAGACCCTTCAACCACCTACACACGATCATCACCACTAAGCCAGACAGATGCCCTGGTGACATTCTTCAAACCAGTTCAAACATGACCGGCAATCAGCATCTCGCCCCTCCCTCATCCTCCGCCTCGCAACCCGAACCAGCAGAAGGAGAGAGGCCGCGCTCCCAACAGAGTCAGAAGAGCCACCACACCGCAGGCTCACGTTCAATCGCCGAAAACAGCAATAACAATAACCCCCAACGCCCAGATTCTGCCAGCCGCCCAAGTATTCGCATTCGCCGGCTATCCGCGATACAGCCTACATTTCGAACGACCAATGCCTCCCAGAATGAGGTGATTCAGAGCTCAGCCGGTGGTGGAAGTGGGAATGGGAATGGGAATGGAAGTGGAAGTGGAGTCCGGAGGAATCGCAGCACGTCGGAACCCCAACGACCTCATTTATCGGTCCTCACAGAAGCAACACCGCCAGTGAGCACGGGGAACATGCGTATGCCTGGCGTGCAGGAGGAAACATTCTCGCCCAGTACGGGGCGTATACAGGATGAGCCTCCATCCGCGCCTGCGTCTGAACCCGCTGAGAGACCGACGCGGTTGAGACGCGCAAGGACGAATATCGGGAATAGATTCAGGAGTGATAGTACTAAAGATTGTGATGAATACGATGCGAGGCTGGTGGATTTATTGGACACTGTCGGTACGTGCAATTCCAACAGAGTGAACACGGCTCGAGCTGATAAGCATTTACAGACCCTGAAGTTGGAACGTTAACCACTCTTACGAATGTACAAAACTCTCTTTTCGTGCCAGATATCCCCTACTTGGGTAATTTGATTAATAGACGACCTACATATACACTCACACAACGACCGGCTGATCTTGAAGAGGGGGAGGGCTCCGTTAGTGATGCGGATGGGGAATTGAACAAGGAAGAGCCACGACGACCGCAGACCTCGAGGACATATACGGGTGCGACGCTCAACACCATTTCGTCGACGGTGAACGATAATTATTACGCTGTTTTACCCCATGGAGTATCTTTGCCGGGCTGGACGGAAGAGGAGAAGTTGGAGTTGAATGATCACGTTAGACACATGCTACATTCGAGGAGGTCCAAGTTCAAAAGAGGCATGAAGGGGTTTGGGCAATACCTAAAGAAACGTGAGTATATGCTGAATGAGGACGGAGCAGAATTTGACTGACTTGAATAGCTCTTGGCTTCCTAGTTACTCTCTACGCAACGCTCATCACCCTCTTTGGGCTTGCCTGGGTTCTATTCTTAATTGGTAAGTCCCAACATCTCACTTACTCGCAAAACATACCAACTCCTTTCAAATAGGCTGGATCAACGTCGGCGGCCGCAAAGACTATATTATCAACGTAATCGACAACGTCCTTGTTGCCCTCTTCGCCATCATGGGAGACGGCTTGGCCCCCTTTCGTATAGTCGATACCTACCACATGTGCTTCATCGCTCACTACCATCACCTAACCTGGCGTCTCCGCCGTGAACGAGCGCTCCCTAAACTAAAAAATCACAACGACCTCCCTGCCGAACAACCCGAAGAGGTAGAAATCACAGAAGAGAAAGCCGAGTTTAGCGTCTTGTCGCCGGAACAAGTTCGCAGACTCGCACACCACCAGCACAAGTTTTCGAATTCCCATTCATTTTACAAACCACACGAAACAACAACCCACCACGCATTCCCACTGCGTCTCCTAGTCGCCATTGTCGTCCTACTCGACTGCCACTCCATGTTGCAAATCTCCCTCGGCGCCTGCACTTGGGGTATCAGCTATCACGTTCGCCCTTTCGCCCTCACAACCGTCATCCTGTGTTGTTCCATCACCGTCAACATCACAGCAGGCGTGCTCATCACGGTAGGCGACCACAAGAGCAGGAAGAAGGATGTAGTAGAGCGAATGTTCAGACAGGATTTAACGGCCGATGCAATCAAAATGTTAGAGAAGAAGCGGTTGAGGGCGGTTCAGGCGAACGGGGTGCTGGAGCCGCTGCATCATAGTGGAGATCTGGTAACGCAAAGTAAGGATGATGGAACGCCGGTAAATCCTAACCCTCTTGTGCAAGCAGCGGCGGTGGGGGCCCAGGGGCCGTGATGTGTTGGATACACACCGTACATGTTATTTTCATATATTCCCCGTACATATCATTTATTTGTTAATCTGGATACATTTTGCTTCGGCTGAACACTCACTTTGAAAATCTGCTCGATATCCCTTTGTTGTCTTTTCACTAATCTGGGGCTTGAGGGTGAGGAAAGCTCAGGGGGGGGGCACCGATTACTCCTGTCATGATATGATGAAATATAGCGCCAGTGCGCCTCGGTGACCCATTACTATTGAAACCTCCTTCTCCGTAATCTCTTACACTACAAGAGAACAAGATCCTCAAAACTTTGAGTATGAGCTCGCTCAGGTAATAGTAGGATATGTACGAGTTGTACCCCCTGACCTTTCGCTATTCAAACTCACATTTCTCCTCCGAACTTGTTGCTTGGCAGTTTGTCGCTATTTCTTGCTTCTTGCGTGAGAATATGTGCTGTTATTCGTAACCAACACCACTTTCGCCCTCCATGTCTACATCCTACTATGGTTATGAAGGCCGGGAATACTGGGAACTCTTTTCTGTAAAGTTGTACTCTAGTCTCTTCGGGGTGCTTAGAGGTGGCTTGACACTCTAGCATTAGAACTCGTTTGGTTGATTTGTTCTGTTCTGGCGTCTGGTCTTGGGTTGGGTTGGGTGGTATGTGTTGTGCTTGTGGTGCTGGCGCCTGGCGGCTGGTTTTTGTATGGGTGGGGATGTAGGGATGTGTGGATTAGTTATCTGACTGGTCATTCATTCATCCACTTTTGTAATCCAACTAAGCCTTTCTGCATTTGAACCTACGTGAAGATGATTCTTCATAACCCTCCGATTTGTTCTCCTTCTCCTTCTCCTTCTTCTCCTCACCCATCAGTCCTCATACATCCAACACCTGAATAGATATTCGTAACTGACAGCCCGTTCGATGCCAAAACCCGTTGTGGTAAGGTAGATGGGGGTTTATATACTGTTTGAGAAACCGGCCCCTCCCTCCGTCTGTCTTGACGGCTCGAGGCAGTATGTTCAATTCCGTCACTACCTTCGTCCCTGCATGATATTTGATTTTCTATTATGGAATTACTACGTTAACGTTCCTGTGTTCTTATTTGTTCAAAACCTCATTTAAGGTCTTCGGTGTTGGTTTTCGGTTCCGTTTCTTGTAGATGCGCTTCTTTTGAACTGCTTAGTTGCTTTTATATGACTATTAGGTCGGTACTGCAGGCAATATATTTCTCAGCGGTTTCTGCACTTGCTACAATCGTCGCGCCTAGCAGTATCGTTGAAGGCTTAATTGCATGCCCTTGTTTGGCTAGGTTCTATGTTCATCTAGCTGTAATCGCACCAGACAAAGAACGTTTGGAGAAAAGTACTCCTTTTTTGGCTTTTCATGTTAGATGCAAACGTTCAAGTCGGATAAAGAATAAGTTCATTGAAGCAAAGAAAATATTTGCATGTAGTTTTCTCGGGCTTTGAAATTTAAATCATCAATAAAGGTATTCTTAAAGTCGTATTTCAAGTTTCTCGCTGTAACTCTGGTCGAATTTATGAGTTAGGTCTGAGAGCCTTCCTGACACAAGAAACACCTCAAAAGTTTGAGCCAGAATCAAGTGATTCTCAAGTACTCCCTCACAGTGGAATAGTCTTATATTAAAAGCCTATCATGGCCTCCCCAACTTTCCACCCATTTAGCCGTCTTCCCCCAGAGCTTCGACTTATGGTATGGAGTCACCATACTCAAATCCCTTATGCCCATCACCTCATCGTCCGCCTCGCCGGGATCCCCTACTACTGCCCCCCTACCCCAGCCACTAAAGCCGTGCCAGCAAAGAAAGCCACAGCAACAACACCCGCCGTACCAGCCAAACCCAAAGTGCGATCCACAACCGCTACAGTCAAACAAGAGCTCACAATCCGCAACGCCTCCTATCCCCTCCCCCTCCTAGGAGTTAACCACGAAGCCCGCACCGAGGTCCTCCGCCACAATCCCAACTTCCTCGAAATCACGCCCGCGGCCCGCGCATCTACTTCAACGCGGCGCGGAACATCATCCACCTCGACTTCTACTCCCTACACGTCCTGAGTACCTACGCCAACGAGTTCGGCGCCGGCCCCACGGTCCCGGACCCCTATCCGGCCCTGACCGGCTTCTCGCACATCGAGAGC
>QGMG01000339.1:0-34310 GCA_007825325.1 Lachnellula cervina | reverse complement strand
AGAACTGGAATCAGAATCAGAATCAGAATCAGCATCAGAATCAGCATCAGAATCAAAACCGAAACCAAAATGGAAACCAGAATGGAAACCAGAATCAGAACCAAAATGGAAACCAAAACCAAGGCAACAACAACTACAGGGGAAAGAACAACAAAACTTGCAACAACTGCGGAAAACCAGGTCACTTAGCTGCTGACTGTCGAGCGCCCAAGAATAATGGCAACACCAAAGGTAGTGGCAATAAATGCTCAGTATGTGGGAAAAACAACCACACAGAAGATCAATGTCATTTCAACAAGAACAAGGCGCAAGGAGTAAGTGGTGGCCCAACAACCCCTTGCACTTTCTGCGGAGGCTGGCATCTGCAGCAAGACTGTAATGCCAGAGATGGGAAAGATAAACAGGGCAATCCACTCGTCTGCAAACAATGCCAGGGACCGCATTTCAACAACGCCTGTCCTTCGAAATCCGGACGACCTGTCAGTAACCCCAACTCGAACTTCAACTCCAACCCCGCTGGATACGCACCGAATAACAACAATGCCTGGAGCCAGCAAGGGACAGTTCACATACCGTGCGTGTTCTGTGGACAGAAAAATCATCTGCAGGACGATTGCCCATACAAATCTACTGTGGGTATGAATACTCAAGTCGACTTTTCACAGCAGCAGCAGCCGCAACCAATGTGGAATCCAGCAGCACAGTTTCCTTACCAGCCCGCGGTGATCCAGCAATCCCGGCCTAATCTCCCAGCAAAATACTACGATGACCCTGATATCCCCACCGGTGCTCAATACCCATTAGTCTCCCAGCACATGTATATCCCAGGCTACGCAGACATCTCCACATCAGGTCTACTCGGCCAACACCACTTAGGCATGGGAGATCCGCCCAGGGAATATCACCGGCGTGTGATGGTGGAGGGAGATGGCGATGTGATGATGGAGGATGTGGAGGGTTGCTGTGATTGTGGGTTTAGTCCTGAGGAGCAGGTGAGAATTATTGAGAGTAGGCAGTTGCAAGAGCAGTGGGCTCGTATGCGTGAGATGGAGCAGATGCGACAGAGGGCTGTTTCTGGGGGGTATCAGGGGGTTTGGCTTGGCAGTATGGTGGGGTGAGGTAAGTAGGCTGGTCCTAGGTGTTTGTATCTTTTTGTTTCTGAGCGTGATTCAATTGTATTATGTCATTTGCTGAATACTTGTTCTTGGAACGTGCGAGATTATCAAGTGATCATTGAGGCAGGTGTAATTTAGGTTGAACCGATTTGTATTTCAAAGTGACAAGACTCTAACCTCAACACTTATCAATACCATACTGTAGCAATTTCTTCACAACTGCTATGTGTCGGAATCAAAGTATCTCAATACTCCCTGACACACATTTTCTCGGACAAAATTAGGGGTGAGAAATGAATCAACGTTTGGTTGACCAAGTATTTGACGACTTGACCGTGAATCCAAAGTTGACAGCAACTCCAAGCACTTTATTCAGCTCCATCCACTTTCTCGTATCTGCAGAACTCTAAATTGGGAATGATGAGCTGTCACGCAAAACATGCTTGGCCTCGGTGAGAGAGTTCACAATCTAAGAACCAGAACATGGCCATGCGCGATCCTCGTCCGCGTATTAATTTTGATATTACCGATCAAGTCATGCCGGCCGCCCGTCCTTATACTTATATATTTCCAATTATACTACGGAGAAGCCATGAGGTTACGAAATAAAAACAGGTGCATTTTACACCGCTAGGAATTGCCGTGGTTTGGGTGGCATGTTCCACTAGTATGTGTATCTTCTCAGAGATGGGGGTAGTTAGAGAGCAACAGCTGTGACGATCTTGGACTCCAAGCTCCAAGTACAGATCTCCGGAGGCAAAACATTTATCGTGTGTGGTCTGGTCGTTTTTACGACCTTTGTTTTATTACCTCTAGGAAGCTACTGTAGAGGGAAAGCCGAGCATAGTAACCCTTGAGCGATTATGGACTCTGACATATATATCCTTGCGCTAGATTTGAAGACGTGAAGATTTGCTGTTAAGAAGACAATTGCTGTCAAAGTCGATTGCCGCAACTACTCTAGCCTCCTGTTATTGTTCATATGCACTCTTTTCCTTTTCTTCCTTGGTTTCTGCATCAGAAAAATTTGCTTTCAGGGCTGTACCCTCTTCATTTGATGGCTGAAAATGTCTTGATATGGAATCCGATATCCGAGCTCTCTTTTATAATTGGTTGATAATTTTCAGTAAGCGTCCAAGAGATAGATTTAAGGATGCCGGTTTGATTGTTAATATCTTCTTTAATCAATATGAAGATTTGGTTTTGAAATAGGGTAAGGCTGGTTGTAATTCCGTAGATTTGGTTCGTCAGATGTTTTGGTCACACCTCGGCTAAAGAAAGGGTGAAAGCTTCACCGCGGATGGGCGTATATATTTGATTGCTGAAGATGAATTAAAGTGAGGCTCAATTAAATGAATGATACCGATTACTTGAACTACCCCGATCCATAATGAGCTTGCATTGCACAGCTCTTGTAACATTTTCGTGCTTGCCTCTCCAGCAAAAATGCGAGCATTTGAAGTGTAGATTATGGTTGGATTTCGAAGAGACTTTTAATGCTATCATTTTGAGGTGTGTATTGAGATCAGGGGTAGAGTTTTATTACGGGACAAATTCTGGGCGCATCTTTTATATGATATCCAGGGGAAGTTCGGCGGAAATTGACCTTTAGACGAAGTGCTGACACTAATGATGACCTAGTCACGAAATTGAAAGTAACAAGCAAAGTAGAAGTCTGAGAAGGCTAAAAGCTTTTGGGTGTTGTTGCAAGTCTAAGTGCAAGCGTTTTCGAGGCAAATATCCCGATATCTGAGTTTTTTGGTGGTTATTTGCTCACGCCAAGTCGCCATCTGAGTTTTAGATTTGAAAATAACTTTATCTTGCAGCGACTTTTGGCTACAAGATTTACCTAAAGGATAGGTAATAGAGGCCAGCTAGAATGATGGGAGGCTCTTTTCGGCAAGACTACATGTCGCTCACATTATTTTGACGAATTTGGCTTGATGAGATGGTTTTTAGAGTAAAAATATAGTTTCTAAGATTGTATTAACACCAAACAGGAGGGTAGAAATAGAAGTGTGTTTGCATTCACTTCAAGTGAAGTGACGATGTGACCGGCACGTCTTGGACCTGACAGTACAGGACCGACGTATCCAACTGACAGAAGTAAAGAAGAGAAAAAAAGCTCCCCTTTCCTACTAATAGATGCCTTCCTTCCTACACAGTGTTTAATACCATAGTAAATCACGTTGACTTCCCTCCCTCCATCTTCTCATACAATTTCCCTGCTTTATCTTCCCCCTTTCCTCCCTGAGTCCCAACCTTCTTCTCCAACCTATCCAGCGCATCTTCTATCAATCCCACATGACCCCTTAAGGTCCTCTCCGTCTCATCATGCCTTGCTTCATTATCTTCGTAGTTTTCATTCAGCTTTCTGTGGATGGAATATGTTGATCCTAGGACTGTGGAGACGGCGAGTGCGGACGCAATAGTGACGATGCGGGTGAGGGGTGCGGTAGACATTATGCGATTGATGAAAAGGTGTTTTGGGATTTGAGTATTGTGGTTTAAAAGTGTTTAGGAGGATGAGATGGCTCGAGTTTGGAGATTTCTTGTATGTTGGGTGTTATTGAAATGGTGACGTCTTTAATTGCTGGACTCTGTTTGGCGGGCGCGGCGCCATAGCTTCGAACTTGGTAAGACGTTATCTTAAAGCTATTAAACATTTTGACGAACTAAACCACTGTGAGCATAATTTTCACCTTTTGCCATGTATCGTTCATCATTTCCGACTCGTAATATAGCGAGGTCTATTTCGGCTTGTGAACAGCACCTGTTGTCTTTTCAGACGCGAAGTAAACAAGACCTGCAAGTGCATTTGTTCAGTCACACAGTTTAAGTCCACTCGGCTCTCCTGAAATTAAATCTTTTTTTACTTGCAAATTCCCGGATTCGCACAGCAAGGTAGCAATGGCTACTCCAGACTACGGTGTATATTAATGCATTTAGAGACAAGTGGTATACGAAGGTCGGTTGGGACGGAACTTGGGTACTCAGTCTCCACCAACACACCAAGTATAAGTCAAGTCTCTTAAGTTCAAATTTGCTATGAGACAAGTGCTACCCCACCTTGAAATACTTGAACATGCTGACAACGAATGAGGATTGAAACAAGGAAGAGGTCTGATAGAAGCAAAAAGAATGGTAGCAGGCGCAGGGTATGGAGTTATATAGCGGGGTTTCTGAAGTATGGGTTACTCTTGAATCCTGGCAATGGCCAGTGTTTCATCCTAGCCTTGATTTACCTTTGGAAAAACGCTGGATACAATGTAAGAATACTACATCCAGGTTTTGGTCTTATGGAGGGGTCACAGCCATATAATGCACATAATTGAACTCGACCAAGTCAACTTTCGCTACTGCGTCGATCAGACTTGGATTCTGGTGAAAATAATGCATTCTCGCATCTTCGCACCTTCCCCGTTCAACATCTGCGACAAGACGATGTTCACCTCCACGGCATTCGTTCCACAGCTCGCAGCTTCATCCGGACGCAACAACTTCTCCCACAGCAATAACAGCCTCAGCAGTGGTGTAGTTGGGTATATCGCCCATAACAGTCTTGGCGGCAGGGGAGCTGGCAGCCTTTTGAAAGTCTTCAATTTTGTCGAAGTTCAATGTGCATATCAGCTGATACGGACCATCACTGAGCTTGCTGACAGTGTAACTCTTCAGGCCGGATGGACCCCATTCAGCCACAACCATAGGCATATGAGAGTTGAGGTAATCTGATCACTTATCAGCATTCTCCACATATCGGATCAGGTGACACCAGGGGCTACAAACAGTCGAGGTCCAGGCTGGGACCAGCAGGGTACATGATGGTAGCGGTAGCAGGCATGGTGAGAAGCTGGTAGTATTTCGTGGTGGGTTGAATGATTTGTAGCGATTTGTGGTGTTGAGTTTGTTGAAAGGTGGTGGAACAAAAAGGAGCGGGGGATTACATTTGTACCTCGGGTCGGGTATATTTGTATTATTAGCTCACAGTCACTACAGTGTTGTTTAAGTCCCTCTCCACAAAAAACCGCCAATTACTCCGTATGAATCCTCAAACTCTTCCTTGGGTGTGGAGAAGGCCGTAAAACACCACACCGTAGGAGTTAAGACAACTTCGAAAAACCACTAGTACCGAGGTATCAGCGCCAGCGCATTGGCATTGGCTTTATCCGAGTCTACTCCGTAGCGAGAGCATTACAGTAGTTAGGGGTGGTTCTTCATTGGATTTCACCAATGAGAGCAACGCACGGTGTCCCTTTGGCCTCGTTAGGAAAGGCCCAGTATAACTATGCCCATAATTATTTAAAATCTTCCATAGTCAACCTTGATCTCGACGTGTCCCAGTGTACGGAGTAATGATAAGTTCAAGTAAAAGAACTTCCTGGCGATCCAGACCCGATCTCTTTAAAATCGCTGCAACAGACGCGGAAGAGGTTGCCCAAGGCTGCTTTTTGAAGCCCGCCGCCTTCATGCGCAACATCCATATAGACTCTACCCAAAATAACACCCGGGATATCGCGCACAGTAGTTCCTACTCTTCAATAGATAGGTCACATTGAACAGGACAAGCGCGGGTTGTTTAAGATCGTCTCCTTTCCCTATCAACTCTGCACGTCAGTGAAACGAATCCATTTTGGAAATGCTAACGTTGCGACGTTATCGAGTCCTTTCCTGAAAGCCCTCCTGCATCTGCAATAACAGTAGCTATCTCATCGTGACCGGAAACCTTTATCGCAGATTTGGCGTACCGTGATAAAGGTGTATACCGGTGGGAAACTGTGATTTGTAAAAGATAGATTGGCTACTGTTTCGGAAATGGCTTATTAGAAGGCTTTCAAGGAGAATGACTATTATCACAGGACCAGGGGAAGCTTTTGGAATGTATCCTACCTTGAAGAGTATGACGCGAAAGACATATCATTTCTCGTAGTGCTTGATGCTCTAGGTAAAGGGAGCTATCACCATTATCTAGTTCTGTAAACATTATTTACAATTAATTGCACAATGACTCCATCTCTGCGACGCGCTCATTGCCTTATCCTTCTCCACCTTGAAGAACAGAACAGTACCCATCAAACATTCGTCTCGAATTTCTGTCTCGCACCGCAAACTTTTTTCTTTCGGGGTTTGGCTTTGATATTTGGATTATATCTCGCTTGATCTAATCAGGAAATGCGAATTTCGTCAGGGCGATTTCGCGTGTAACACGTCCATATTGCTCGCAGAAAATGTATAAAGTACACAACGCAGGCCCAGCATCAGGCTCAAGTCTATTGCCACATAGGGATAATACCTATGACCGCGGATAATCAATGCAGATAGCAAGTGCCAGATTGACAGAGCTCCACCGACTGTGATTTGTCTCTCTCTATGAGTATAGATGGCGGTTATATTGGGATTGCAGCGCACATGATGAAAGTAGCAAGATGCTTCTGTAGACAAAAGAAAGGAGACCGTTTACAGCAACCGCTGGGTATTGCCGACTGGCTGATGTAGAACCTTCGGCCCGATCCGTAGACTGGACTGGACTGGACAGCAAGGATGCTTCATCCATACCGGTAACCGGTAGTCTTATCATATATGGACATGAAATCTCACGCAACGATTTGATATCAAGATTCTGGGAATTTGAAAGTTGAAATGGAAAAAACTTGCACCTGCATGATGGGTTTTATGCTGCTTCATAAAACCCCGGCGCCTATCGCGGTAAGCCTATCTCCGTTACCTGGTATCACCTTTGAAGTTTTTGTCCTCAAATCTCCGTTACCGGTTGGATGATGGACATTCTCTCGGATCTCTCCCACATTACGAGTATTCGTATGCCGGTCGCCTTGGACTGGCAAATTGGAAGTGCGTAATGGGTCTACTTATGGACTCGGAAAATTAATATACTTACGCTGTGCCTTGTGCTTTTGGTGCGCAAGGTGTGAGTCCGGAAGCGAGGGCGATCATTGCCTTGGTGCAGGTTCTGAAACGTACCATTGGGAGGAAGGGGATATGAATTACTAAAGATCGCGCCTGTGTGGCAAGATAATAAGTAAACTTGGCACTTGGGCAAAATCCGAGGATAGACAAAAGTCGTGTTTGCCTTTGCGTGACCGTAGCACTTCGTCGCGGATGGCCTATTGGCAGTTCTTGCTCGTGAGGGCGCGCAGAATCCGGGAATTCGTCTCGCGATGCTACCTGAGGAGTGATACATTGTGCTACGCAAATGACAGAGGATCATTAGAATCTGGAAAGCTTAGATTTTGGAACAGTTTTGCGAAGTGAGTGAGAAACAGCATACATGGCGTGGCTGATTCATCAACGGCCCTCCTCTCGACTCTCGGCGGACATGGCAGGGTACCGATTGGCCGGAAGAGATCTCTCATGTTCCCTTGCCGGCGGGGAGGCTACTGTAATTTACGAGCGGAAAGGATCCAAGACACAGTGACGAGGGCCCGAGAGCGCCTGGCAAAAGGGGGCCACCAACCTGCCATCATACTCGTACCATGGGCTTTTGGGATGGAGGAGGTAACTCGTGGCTTTCACGCTTTCACGCCTTGGGCACACTTTCTCGGAAGCATTGGTCACACAGAATTCAGAGTGCAGACGCCATCTTGTGTCTGCCACTGGAGGTGGAGGTGCTAGGTGTTAGCTGATGGATGGGCTATAAAAAGCTGTGCTGGGTACAGGTATTCAACTCCACGGAGGAGTACTGTACTGGCCTGTACGTCAAGAGTTACGGAAACTAAGGATAATAGTGGGCGTGGAATAAGGAAGCAAATTGTGCTGAGGCTGACCGTTTAAATAAACAAACGGCCGAGGTGATCTGACAGACTGCAAAAGGAAAGGGACGAACATGGCATGGCTGCTCCCAAGAAGTAAAAACGGGTCATAAGAGGATATATCCGACGGGTACATAACTGGACTGGACTGGCTGGTTGTGCTTAATAATGTTATGATGGTAGTGGTAGGTACCGGACCGGTATGTGAATATCAGCCTATGGCTATAGGACAGTTCAAGAAGCAATGCCGTACTGTACTGTACAGTACAAACTCGTAGACATTCAATGGAATACAGCAATGCTGCCCCTTTATGGCACATGTACTAGGTACTAGGTACTAGGTATCTGTGAAGGTTACGAAGGTGCCCGGATAAACTGGAAGGATAAGTTTGATGTGATGAACTGTACTGTAGGTACTGTAAATGTGGACAGCAAAGCCAAACATATTCCCCTTGATTACTTCATAGATACTCCCTCCCCCCTAACAGGGCGCTTATTCCCATCGAATCTGGAAAATACAGGGGAAATATAGTATAATATAATATAATACCAGTAAATAAATAAATGCTTCATCTACAAGTAATAATTCATTCTCGCACGGAAGTCAAGGTCAAGGTTGTTGATCGCTAACGGCGTATACCATGCCAGTGCCAGTGCCAGTGCAGTTACTCCGAGAGCGCTAGTGGCTTAATTTTGTTTCTCAAGAGTGCTCCACCTCCACCTCCCTTTTCCTTCTTCACGTCGTCCGCCCACCGCAAAGCAAAGAGGGCCAGCACTTAATTCTTCAAAGGACGGCTACAGGTGCTCTTTGCTCTCCTCTCGTTCCTTCCTATCCCCATCGTCGTCCTCAAGTCGCTCTCTTCTTGCTCGTTGCTACCTCGACCTCGACCTCGACCTCCTCCACCTTTCTGCCCGATCTTGGAGCTTCCGAAGACAACACCTTCACCCCAGAGCTCGCTCTTGCATAAACGAAATATCTGTACAATATGGCATCCAGCGTAACCCAGAGCCAGCAAGGCAACCTCGACAGATACTGTGTGATCCACGTTGCCACGACCTGCGATGAGCATGGAGTCTATGTCACGAAGGATTCGGCAGAAGTAATTGAGCTTGGATGGATTTTGCTCGACGCAGCGAACTGCCAAGAAGTAAGATCTGCCAGCTTATTCCTTGAGTATTTCTGCGGCATAACATGCTAACTGCTATCTTCAGCTTTTCCGTGAAAGCGTTCTCGTCAAACCTATCAACACACCGATCACTCCTCTTTGCAGTAAGTGAATAATGTCATATCAAGCAGAGGCTTCTGGGCGGGGTCAAACTCCATGATTAAATATTAATACTTCGAGAACTAATTGGGCCACCGCTGACGTTCGTTCTGCTGCAGCTAGTTTGACTACTCTTACGTGGGAACATGTCCGCAATGCTGGCACTTTCCGCGACGCAATCAACCGTTTCGATGCGTTCGCGTCCGAGCACCTCACCTCTCAAAATCTCGACTTCTCCTTCGTCACCCTCGACTCCTGGGATCTTCGAGTCCAGCTTCCCCGGGAAGCCCGTGACAAAGCTGTTGTGTTGCCGCCATACCTCCAACACTCCCGGACTTTCGATCTAAGAACCGAATACCAACGATGGCAGCAACACCACCCTGAATCCCTCCCCTTCGGTCCTTCAATGCTCTCGAATATCTGTGCTGCCCTCGAGGTTGAGCCCGTACAAGCCAGTGCGCCGATCAAGCACAATCTTCCATTCCACCTGCAGGCTTTGGCACCAGCCTCACCTCGCCGTGCGATGGAAGAAGCTGTTACATTGGCACGAGTCCTCAAGGGCCTTATTCACAAGTCGCAACCCCCACATGAACACCCCGATGTCCTAACCCGACCAATGGATGCCCGTGCTGACGTACGAGCTTTCCTCTCGGAGCGTAGCAAGGTTCTCCACATGGCAGGCCTTCCTCATGATACCACCCAGTCTGAGCTGGAGAGTTGGTTCACGCAATTTGGTGGCCGTCCAATTGCATTCTGGACACTGCGTACTCCTGATCAGCACAAACCTACTGGTTCTGGATTCGCAGTGTTCTCTTCCCACGAAGAGGTTAGCCAATCATCTCCCGTTGATCTTTATTTATTTTGCCGAGCATGTAATTGTCATCAAATTGTTTTTTCAGCCCCTCATGAATTTGTTCTCCTGCTTTACGAAAAATTGCTCCGCCTGAACCCCCACTCTCTCATAAAGTTTTTTTCTGTACGGGGGCATTGTCTAACACCTTTTCAGGCCGCGGAGAGCTTATGCATGAATGGTCGTGCACTAAACGAAAAAGCTATTGAAGTCTCACCTTCCTCTAGCCGTGTTCTCGACCGCGCCGCAGAGATTCTTACACCATTCCCACCTAGCAAGAACCGACCTCGCCCTGGAGACTGGACCTGCCCATCATGCGGCTTCTCAAACTTCCAGCGTAGGACAGCATGTTTCCGCTGCTCTTTCCCTGCCATGAATGCTGGCCCTAGCGGAGATTCAATGGGTGGCTACAGTGGAGGCTACGGCTATGGACCACCACCAATGATGCCTCAACAACAGCATATGGGTCACCACGGAGGTATGGGCGGTCACGGTGGTGGAAGAATGGGAGGTAGTGGTGGAGTGGTACCTTTCCGAGCTGGTGACTGGAAATGTGGATCTGAAGGCTGCGGATATCACAATTTCGCAAAAAATGTTGCCTGTCTTCGATGTGGCGCTAGCCGTGCGGGTGCTGCCGTTGTGGCTGACTCTGGTTATCCTTCCCCAATGGATCCTCCCTCAACTTACGGTATGGGTCCTGGGTCAATGGCTGGTACCCCTGGTCCAGGCCCCTTTGCGTCTGCCGCTAGCGGCTTTGGATCCGGTGGTGGGTACGGCAATCAACACTTTGGCGGTCCTCCGAGCACATATGCTCTTCCATCCGGTCTCGGGGCTTCTACCGGCCCTTATCCTTCCTTGAACACCAATTTCGGTGGTCCCGCTGGAGGCTCTCATTCTGCAGGCCCGTTTGATAGCCGCGCAGCTGAAGCTGCATTTCAATCTGCCAACAACGGCCCTGCTTCTGCCGGTGTGTCTAACCAGTTCTACCAGAACAACCAAGACAGCGACCCCTTTGCCTTCCTTTCCTCTGGTCTTGGCAACCTGTCTGTGAGTGGCGATGCACGCCAAAATGGCTCGGCGCCTAATGCACCAAGCAAGTCTCCCCAGTAAACTTCTTATGGTTATTTCGCGCCATCTGTTCGCCTTTGATCACGGTTTATACATACGTTTCTATTCTCTTCCACATGTGACACTATATTTCAGGACGGCTTTCGGGGTTGAAATGAAAGATAGACATCATATTGTTCCAGGGACTCTGGAACTATTGCGCTGCGTTTATGACGGCATTGTTTGGCATGCACGGACGGCGGCATAGAGAAAATGGATACGGAAAAGCACAAATCTACAATCACCTTTTGCACTATGACGACGGAGAGAAATTGGCAGTAAGATGGATAGGATCGTTGCGGAGTTTTTTAATGCGGGACTGGACGGATGGATAGGCTATATTTGGGTCATTGGTGAGCGATGGGCAAGACAAACGCGAACCCGTATTTGATTCCCAGTGCGCTGAGTTAATGGCAAAACAAAATCGTTTTCGTTTCTGGCTTGGTGCATAGCGACAGGAGCTGGGGTTCATTGTAGGGGTCTGGGGTGTCATCTGGTTGGTTCCTCGATTGGAAGCTACCTCTGCGATTTCGAAATTGAGCGCGTCTCCTCGATACAACATGCCTGTCGATCAACCTCCCAGTCTTCGAAAGACAATCTCCGTCGGCAGATCTGCACATTAGCCTCAAGCAAAAACATCTCGATTTCGTTATGAGCGAATCTGCTGGCTTCCTGGTGGATTGGATTGGTGTCTGGGCTGGGACCTCAGCAAGCATGGTTCCGATAGTTCTGCACTTCTTGTTTTGTATTTCACCTTCTCGTTGTCTCATACCTTCTCCTTCTTTGTGCCTTTTGACATATTTCCTTGGACTGGAGGTCGTGGATTTGATATATTTGGATTTTGCGCGTACATGGGTGGACAGGCTGGCAGGTGTTGGTAGATGGATGGATATGTGATGAAAAGATGATGATGGAGTGGGGAGTGGCAGCTTTTTTCTTCTCTTTTCGATGTAGTCAATTTCTTCGTTTTCGTTTCTATGAGAGTTGGTGGAGCGCGGAGTGTTGGTAGTTGTGGCCGGGGGACTTGTAGTAGATAGAATAATGTGGGCCACTTGGCTTCACAATACATAAAAAGTGTCCAAACTAATGACCTTGAATACGAGCTTTTTAATTGCCTTTGTGCTGCATTTGTATATTGTATCAACTATACACGAACTCAATGCCTCTCCCAGGGTAATCTTCATAAGTGTAATATATCCCAGCTTACAGTATCCGGATGTCTACACGAAATTGCCCTTACCCATTCTTAGTCTTTTGGCATTTTATCCTCCTTCATATCAGCCTTTATAAAATAATATAATCCTCCCTCTTTTATAACTTCGATTCTGCTCCCTCAAGCTCAGCAACAAGAACTCCCTCGCCAACTTCATCACCCTCATCGCCCTCATAAACCCACACTACTCTTCCCCCTTTACTAGCCCGAATTTCCAACTCCATCTTCATCTGCTTGACAACAGCTACCGTATCACCCTTGCGAACTTGACTCCCCTCATCAACCAGCAACTCCATCAGCTTTCCTGCAAAAGGAAGAATGATATGGTTCGGATTTCCTGGGTCACCCCGGCGATGTGTAGCGGCGTTAGAAAGAGAACCGAATGATGCCGTGGTTGCTGCTAGCGTGAGCGTGTATGGAGCCGGTTCCTTGGAGCTGGGTGTAGTATAGAGGATCGATGCAGTGAGTGAGGATGGGAACTCGTTACGCAGAACGCGAGATAGTTGTAAGTGAGAGGGAGCCGGGGTTTCAGCATCGGGCGAGTTTTCAGGCGTAAGAGCTATAGACCACGCGTCTCCCTTGCGGAATAGGACGTTTGAAGTTGCTGTCGCAGAGCTTATCGAAGCCGTTGGGGCGGGCATATTAGGAGACCTGGCCCTGGATGATTGAACTGAGATTTGCTTTCCTGCTACGAGGACGGATGGTAAGTTCGTTTCCAGCCAGCGAGTATCGCAAGATTGGGCTGAGAATGCGTCGCTGGATACGATTCCGTGAAGCACGTCTAGATTTGTTTTGATACCTTCGAAATACGTGTCTGCTAACGCGCGTTTTGCCTTTCTAACAACGTCTGCCCAGCTTGGAGCTGTGATGATGATCTTTGCAATCAGACTATCAAAATCAGTCCCGATGATTGTGGGTTGCGAAGGCAGAAGATGGGTATCGACTCGCACGCCGTTCCCGGTTGGCAGTCTGAACGAACTGATTTTTCCTACACTCAGTGACCAGTCATTTGAGACGTCTTCTGCTGTTACTCGGACTTGAAGAGAGTGTATTGGCGGTGGGGCTTGGGGGTCCTCGGAAAGTCCTCTGGGAAATAGCGATGAGAGGGGTTGGCCTTGAGCTAGTAGAAGCTGCAACTTGACCAGATCCATACCCATTACAACAGATTCCGTGATAGTATGCTCAACTTGAAGCCGCGGGTTGACCTCCAGAAAATAGTATTCCGGGGGCGAAGGCCTAACAAGGAACTCAAACGTTCCTAACGATGAATACTTGACCTTTCTAGCCATCCTCATCGCCGCTTCAATGACTTCAGCAACTAACTTCCTATCCGGTATCGAACTTGGTGCAAACTCAACCACCTTTTGAAACCGTCTTTGAATACTACATTCTCGCTCCCATAGGTGTCGAACATTGCCCTTCCCGTCACCAATAATCTGTACCTCGACATGTCGATATCCATCAATAGCAGCCTTCTCAGCAAATGCCTTTCCACTCGGGCTTTCCTGCAGTGCTCTTTTCGCCAAAGAAGCGAGTTCCTCCTCTTTCCTCACAATCCTAATACCTCGACCCCCGCCTCCATCCACAGCCTTGATAATAACCGGATAGCCAACCGAGACTGCGAATTCCCGTAGAACAGCAACTTCATCCGTAGGTGTCTTCAAAGCTGGCAATACCGGGACATGACATTCTTCAGCAAGCAATCTCGCTTGGAGCTTATCTCCCGTTCTGGCAAGAATTCCAGGTCCTGGCCCGATGACTAGAGCTCCTGCTTCGTCCCACATGCGTTGAGCAAAGCCGGGTGATTCGGAGAGGAAGCCATAGCCTGAATGGATGGAATCGATGTTGTGTTTCTTGACGAGAGATACGAGTTCTGATATGTCTAGATATGATGATGGTGATGTGACTTGTATGGAATGGGTTGAGCCGATGGTGTGAGATGTGTCGTGTGTGGTGTAGATTGAGTATGTCTCAATGTCTAGTTCGCGTGCTGTGGATATAATTCGAGTTGCTATTTCCCCTCTGATTTTTCTTTAGAGGTTGACTAACGTTTTTGATTGGGAGTTTCTGTACCTATTTGCAACAAGAAGCCGTTTTATGGGCCGTACTGGGAACGCCATGAAGGATAGAATTTTTTAATATCATGAAATCTCCTCAGCAAAACTCCAATTGTCCACTTTGTAGTATATACATACTATGTATCAGAACGCTCACCCAGAAATCTTCTTTAAACTACTACCGAATCTCAAAATGAGGTGAAACATGGAAGTGCATACGAAGTACATAGATGGCGGGGTATAACCGACCCCGCCAAAACGTGGGGAAGACCGAGGCTAATATTTGACTTCAACCATCACCCCTTGCTTCATCATGGACGAGACATTATCTATTTATTCTACTACCTCCCGACTTATCAGTGCACAACATGACGAAAGATGCCGACAAGAAACCCTCACCGTCAAGCAAAACTCCCTCTGCATCCGAGAGATTATCTCAAGTAGCCGCCCACGTAGCTGCAGTTCCAGCTCCAAGAAAAACCCGAGCCTCAAAAACAAAAGACGAGCTCCCAGCAGATTACTCCGACATACTCAGCCAACTAAACTCCCTCCGAAGCATAGCCATCACACCCGATACTTCTAACAAAGGCTATGTCCGTCAAAAGCAAGCCGGCAAGCTCTGGGTCAGAGAACGAGTCTTGGAATTACTTGACAAAGACAGTTTCTATGAAGTAGGCTCTGTATCCGGCACCGTACAATGGAGAAAGCTGAAAGGGACTAATCGAGAAGAACCCGTTTCTTATATTCCAAGTAACAATGTCCAAGGTTTCGGGACGTTGAAAGGAAGGAAAGTGGTGTTCACCGCGGATGATTTTTCTATCCGTGCAGGTCACGCGGATGGAGCGTTGATGGAGAAGACGATATACATGGAGAAGTTAGCTATTGCGTTGAAACTGCCGATTGTCAAGTTGGTGGACGGGTCGTCTGGGGGCGGGAGTGTTACGACTATTCGGAAAGAAGGATACTCGTATATCCCTCCTATGCCGTCGTTCAAGTATGTAGTAGAGCAGTTGAATCTAGGGATTCCGAATCTCGGTGCTGTGTTAGGACCGGCTATTGGGCTTGGGGCCGCAAGGGTGGTGGCTTGCCATTTTTCCGTGATGGCTGCGGATGTCGGTGCTCTGTTTAATGCTGGGCCAAAGGTTGTTGCAGGCGAGTGATATCTTTCTATGTTTGGTAAATCTTGGGAACTTGAAGAATCCTGCCTCGAGAAGTCCTGCTGCATTTTGAAAGATTTGTTTTACCTAAATTGCTGTCTTTCTTGTCAGAGCCCAACCAATGCGTACATCTCGTCCGATTAGAACACTAACACCTTACCAGGAGCAACATTCGAAGAAGGCCTCTCTTTCACAGACCTCGGTGGGCCATCTATGCATTGCACAAACGGCACAATAGACAACCTTGCGGCCAACGAAGCCGAATGCTTCACCCAACTCCGAACAGTCCTCTCCTACCTCCCCAACTCAGGCTCTTCGCCCCCACCAACACTTCCCTCTACAGACTCAGCAGATCGTCTGTGTGAAAACCTCCGCACCATCATTCCTCGCCGCAAAGCACGCATGTACGACCCCCGCGTCATAATCACGTCTGTGGCTGACGTCGATTCCTGGTTCGAGATCGGCGCCCGTAAGTCAATTTCGCCCCTGAGAAACAACTTCCCATCTCTATTCCTGTTAAAAATCCATACAATCCCATTTTAACACGCCACAAAGTCTGGGGCACAACAGCAATAGTAGGCCTAGCCCGCCTCGCTGGCCATCCCATAGGAATAATATCCCTAAACTGCGAGATCAACGCCGGTGCCCTCGATGCAGCCGGCTCCCAAAAAATAACCCGGCACTTGAAATTCTGTAAACCCCCTTCCCCTTCCCCATCCATACCCCTTCAATCCAAACACCCTGACATCCTCAACCAGGCGACATCTTCAACATCCCCATCCTGCAGTTCGTAGACATGCCAGGATACGCAATTGGCACCAACGCAGAGCGGACAGCAACAATGAGACATGGCATCGCACTCGCCACAACATATTACTCCACCACCATCCCCGTATTCTCCGTCGTAACCCGGCGCGTGTACGGCGTCGCTGGCGGGATTATGCTCGATTGTCGAGATCCGCGTATGCGTATCGCGTGGCCGAGTGGAGAATGGGGATCCTTGCCTTTAGAAGGGGGGATCGAGGTTGGTCATGCGGCAGAACTGAGAGGGTTGGGGGAAGTTGAGAGGGGGCAACGCCTGAAAGAGTTGGGCGAGGAGTACGGGAGGTTGATGAATCCGGTGAGAACGGCCAATGCGTTTGGGGTGGAAGAGATTGTTGATCCGGCTGTGACGAGGAGGTTGGTGGTAGAGTGGGTTAGAAGGGTTTACGGAGAGTTATTGCCGGTGAGATTGCTCGAGAGGGCGAATGGAAAGATTCGGCCCATGTTTTATTGACAGGTGTTTTTGAGGTAAGGGGTGAGGGCTAATATGACCTGAGGGCTGGTTTGAATAGATGGATGAAGAAGCCAACTATGTGTGGCGGGATATACATTTGATTATTCTACATACCGCTAGAAATTAAGCTGTCTATTCAGGAGCCTTCTCATTACCCTTCTCCTCACTGGCTTTCTCACTCTCCTTCCCGCTCTCGCTGGTTTCAGGCGTATGTTCTTTGCCGTTTGTCGCAGGTTCCTCTTTTACAGGTGGCGGTGAAGGCGCTTTAGGTTTTGGGACATTCTTTTCTTTCACAAGATTGACGACAAAATCTCCTGTGCCGCCCGCGCCATCCAAACCGCCTATTCTCGTTTTGAAGTGTTCCGCATCACGAAGCATCCTATCAGACCATTAATAACAAGACATTGACATGAGTTTGGAAATATACATACCTAGATTGAGCAGCCTCGCTCCCCAGCGACACATCACCAAGCGACTTCCCCAACTGCTCTTTATAACTCTTAAATACGGGCTCCATAATCCCCTGCACCGTCATTGCCGGCAGATAATTACTCAGCACCCTATGCAGAGTCCTCGTCTCCTTGGTCAGAGTCTCCATATATGTATTAACACCATCTCTGCCCGCACTCTCCCAATCGATCAGCTTCATAGCTTTAGTGTGTGCAGCTGCACGACCGGCCATGATATCGACGAGCTTGTCGTAGATCGACTGTTGGTGTTCTAAATATGCGCGTCGCACTTTATCGAACTCACCCATCAGGTTTGAGATGCTGGTGTTTAATCCAGCATGTCGACGTACGAATTCGCGGATGTGAGGAATTAGGCTGCTGATGAAGGACACAGCTTGTGCTGCTAGAGCTAGATGTTTAGTCGTGATGTTCTTCAGGCTGGCTGCCGAGCGAGTCGCACCGGCACCTAGGATGAGCTGTGTACAACGAGAGTTAAAAGTTGATAGGTAGGAGAGTATCGCTGCTGCGATCTCATTCGTCATGGATGGGATACCGGTATTTAGGTGTAGGAAGGTGGATATGCCATGGAGGCAGGAGATGGCAGACATAGGGAGCAGGAAGGTTTCACCTTCGATGATTGCAGGGCGTGTTGTAGGCTTGGCTGCAGTGCCAGACGGCGTTGAGGTCCCAGATGTTCCGTTCGTTTGTGCAGAAAATGGGACTGCTAGGGTACTCGCAGGTGTATTCTCAGGCGAGAGCCATATCTTGCTGCCTGCACTCCAAGCTTCTGCGTCCTGGGTACTTGCGGAAAGGATTCGCGATAACTCTTCTTTATCCGAGTCTGTGAAGTCCCTCGCGTTCCATGGGTCGGCTTCCATACCGGTAGCTAGTGCCTGTTTCTCAGAATCGCCAAGTTGGTAGACGAAGTCTTTAATATGGCCATTGACAACGTTTTTCAGCGCCGTACCGCTCCTCCCGGAAACTGCCTCACATTCATTTGCAAAGAGAAGATTTAGATTGAAGTATCTCAAGAACTTTTCAACTGGAAGATGTATACTCTGCTCTGA
Organism: Lachnellula cervina; assembly: GCA_007825325.1. Lineage (NCBI taxonomy): Eukaryota > Fungi > Ascomycota > Leotiomycetes > Helotiales > Lachnaceae > Lachnellula > Lachnellula cervina. Next base: position 15,990 of record QGMG01000339.1, on the reverse strand, counting down.
TCGTACACGCAAGACTTTCACGATTTTATCTTGTGCAATATCGACAGCTTGTCCTAGGAGATTCGACATATCCAGGGTTAGGTGCATCTCTTCCTGTATTTGCTGAGTTGAGTTTTGCTTCAGTCTGCCATCAAGAGCAGCGATGTTTGGACTTCGTGGGGGAGATTTCATGCCCGCAGGAGGTGAAGGATCTCCGAGAGTACTGGTAACATCCAATAATATTTTGACTTGAAAACCAAGTCGCCGTAAGGTCTCGCCAACGCCAATGTATACTTTTTTGAGTAGTTCTTCGGCATCTTCAGGGTCTAATGCTCTTAAGTTACGTGCTAGGATTGACGACTTCTCCTGCTGCGACTTTTGTTGGCCTCCGCCAACCGTGGAAGTCGACATCATGGAGCTGGCGTCATCATCATTTGAGGCTGGGAGCGGCCGCCGGATGATGTTGCGAACTTCGCGCAATACTGACTCTCGATATGCAGCGGTTGCGGGAGAAGTATGCCGTGCGCGGTGTAGACCGTTGAGGATTGACTGCAACTCAGGTCTGAAATCTTCACCCATCGCTAAATAAGAAGGGTATACTGAGGGCTCCCGATTATGCCCCCCTCGCGATCGTTTTGATGCGCTGCTCCATCGTTGCAATATTTCCGGATTCGAAACCGATTCTACGTGACGCCGGAGATCCCCAAGTAGAGTATGAAGGAATCTTGACTCGAATGTTTTGCCAATACGAGATCGAAGTACATCGAGGTCGTTTGTGACTCCTTGTAATGCGGTTGCACCCCTGAGATCTCGAAACTGGATAGCGCTGCACTCCGGTCTTGTTCCTTGCTCTTCACCAGCGATAAGCTTTTCTAAGCCATCCATGGCATCCAACGCTTTTTCAACCTCACCACTGTCAACCAGCGACTCACATGTTGCCAAAGTTTCGACCACTCGTTTCAACTGTTGGACCGCATCGCCTAGTTGTTTTAAATTCTCTCTCCTCCGTTTCTTGTTGACGATATCCAGTCCGCCAATGGCCATTTCTTCGTCCAGCTCTTTCAATTCCTTCCGCAACGCTTTTATTCGGCTCACAGAGTCGGCTGCTTCGGAATGAAGCTCTCTTAGTTCCCCAAGGGCGGCGAAAAAGGATGTAGAGGCAGTCGAGATCGAGGCTATTAGGTGTACTTCAATTGTATCCATATACCACGACAGTTTCTCTTGGAGAATGGCATTAGTTGCCAAAGCTTTCCGAGGACCAGTGGCAGCGCCGTTTTGAGCCTTGCGTTCATCAGGGGTCCCTGGCGCTGGCTTTACAACTTCTGAGCGTTCACTAACAACATCAAACGTACGTGGATTCTCCAGGTGGAAGTCTTCTTCGAAGTAGACTGGGGGTATCGTTGACAAAGGGGTTGGGGCATGTATCATTCGCCTGCCTCCGCTTAATCTCCTTCGAGTCACTGATGGCGTCTCAATAGACGATGCTAAGGATGCTAGTGAAGATCGTTTAGAGAGATTTGGCCGACTAGATAATCTTCTCTCTGGATCTAGGAGATCTGCAAAGTCATCCGTTTGGTTGCCCTTCCTCAGCAATTGTGTTCCGCCTTCTTCCGCATTTTCCTTGGCCCTCTGAAGCGCATCATACAGAGCCCCAACCTGCGATAGATAGGGCTTGAATTCAGATGGATCCACGGTAGGTATATTGGTGAGCGTCACAGGTGGGATGTCTCGGGCAGTTGGTGGCTTGTGTGCGCTCGAGGCCGGCGCCGAGGTGTGCGGAATAAGACCAGTCCGGACGATGGGGGGTTGTAGTAGAGTAGATATGGCTATAACGTATTAGACTGTAAACTATTCGGAGTCCAACATATTTACCATTCTGCCCTGATTCGCTCAATCCATGCCAATTTGATGCAGTGTCTAATGTGCCTCCTATTGAGTGTATTGAACTTGCCGTTGAACCTCTCCGCGGTTGATACCTATTACTACTACTCGAGCCCGGCCTGTCAACTGTCAGCACCGCACTCCTCGCTCCATATACAATGCCACCAACCTGGGAAATGGATATTCGCTTCTCGAGAAGGTGGGTGAACTGGGGAAGCTGTCCACGTCCACGGAATGGCGCGGCGTCAGAGAGGCCATGATTAAAGATTATCTTCTTCGCACACTTAGTCTCACACTGGTGCTGTGCTCGTCAACTCTCCAACCTCCCCCACAGCCACGCGAATGGAAGCGAAAGTCTCGGTGTAAAGGGCGGTGGTTGATTCAAGTACAAGGCAGTGAATTGCTCTCTTCGCAAGGGCCACGAAGGCCAGAACAGTCAACGTTTTGTTGACGGTCGCTGATTCGGTATCGGGGTATCATTGCTGGGGGGAATGGTCAAAGGGCAGGCGCAGATTCGAGAAATTCGTAGCTTCGTGTAAGGGGCATTATTATCGTCGTGTTGTTGAGTAGTTAAAGCTCTCTCCGGCTCACTTCTTTCAGCCTTTACTTTCGTCCCGTCCAAAATGCATTCGAAAAGAAGCATGTGATTGGCTGACTGGCTATAGCTGTCAGCCTCAGGAATCTGACGCTAATGCAACCACTTTAAAACAATTCACGCTAAGGCGCGTCGCAATATCCAGAATGCAAAGCGCGTCGTTGAGAAGTTTACTTGTACAAGTAAGCGCTCAAGTCTATCCATCTCCAACTCCAAGTCTACAGAACGGTAATTCCTCATACTCCAAGCTTTCTCTACCACGAGAGGCAATATGGATAGACAATCAGTGTACTCTTTGAGTGTTCTCCCCCCCGAGTACGACAACGAAGATACTCGCGGTCAGGTTCAGGTGCAGCTCGAGCAATTCATCCTACAGTTCCGCCTAGAAAATATCTTTATTTACAGGTATTTCTTCTTCGGTCGACTGACGGAGATGCCGCTAATATTGTTGCAGAGACCAAATCCGCGAGAATGTCCTTTTGAAGCAATACTACTGTGATGTTGACGTTGGGCATCTTATCTCCTTCAACGAAGAACTTGCACACAGACTCGTCACGGAGCCCGCTGAGATAATCCCACTTGTATGGAAAACCAGTCCATTTCATCTTTAGGTACTGATCAGGCATAGTTTGAGAGCGCATTAAAGAAATGTACCCATCGCATTGTGTATCCCTCTGACAAAGAAATCGTCCTTCCTGAGCACCAACTACTCCTCCATTCTTCAGCTGGCGATATCTCAATCCGAAACCTCGACGCACTTACAATCTCAAGGCTCGTTCGAGTACCCGGCATCGTGATTGGCGCTTCTGTCTTATCCTCAAAAGCTACGGCACTCCACATCCAATGCCGAAACTGTCATCAAACGAAGACCCTGCCCGTCGCTGGTGGCTTTGCCGGTGTCTCTCTCCCGAGGATATGCGACAGGCAGACAATGCCTGGAGAGGATCGCTGTCCTATGGACCCTTATGTTGTTGTACACGAGAGTAGTCAGTTTGTCGACCAACAGATCATCAAGCTTCAGGAGGCTCCAGATCAAGTCCCCGTAGGAGAGCTGCCAAGACATGTGCTCATCTCTACGGATCGATACCTTACAAATCGAGTTGTTCCAGGATCGAGATGCACGATCACTGGCATTTTCTCAATCTATCAAAATAAACAGTCGAAAGGCTCCTCCACTACATCAGCGGTAGCTATCAGAACTCCGTACCTACGAGCAGTTGGAATCCACAGCGATGTGGACCACACCGCAAAGGGAAATGCGATATTCTCAGAAGAGGAGGAACAAGAATTCTTGGAGATGAGCAGGCGACCTGACCTGTACAACGTCTTTGCGAGTTGTATAGCACCTTCCATCTATGGAAATGTGGAAATTAAGAAAGCCATTGCTTGTCTACTTCTCGGTGGATCGAAGAAGATTCTGCCAGATGGTATGAAGCTCCGTGGAGATATCAACGTCCTTCTGCTTGGTGACCCTGGTACAGCAAAATCCCAATTGCTAAAATTCGTCGAGAAAGTTGCTCCAATTGCTATCTACACCTCTGGAAAAGGTTCCTCCGCAGCTGGTCTGACGGCTTCAGTCCAGCGTGACCACACAACACGGGAATTCTATTTGGAAGGGGGAGCCATGGTTTTGGCCGATGGAGGAGTGGTCTGTATTGACGAGTTCGATAAGATGCGAGACGAAGACAGAGTCGCCATCCACGAAGCTATGGAGCAGCAGACGATTTCTATTGCCAAAGCTGGTATCACTACGATTCTGAACGCTCGAACATCAGTTCTCGCAGCAGCCAACCCTATCTTTGGACGTTACGATGATCTAAAGACACCAGGGGAGAACATCGATTTCCAGACGACTATTCTTTCCAGATTCGACATGATTTTCATCGTCAAGGATGACCACGATCGGAACAGAGACGAGACTATTGCCAAACACGTGATGAATATCCACAAAGGAGGTCACGGTGCTGAGGAACAAGCAGAGTCTGAGATTTCTGTAGACAAGATGAAGCGATACATCAGTTACTGCAAATCGTAAGCTTGCCTATCCCCTTCTCAAAGCCATCAAACTAACAAAACCAGGCGCTGCGCTCCCCGTCTCGCGCCTGAAGCCGCCGAAAAGCTCTCCTCCCACTTCGTCTCCATCCGCAAACAAGTCCACACCGCCGAGCTCGAAGCCAACGCCCGCTCCTCAATCCCCATTACGGTCCGTCAACTCGAGGCCATAATCCGTATCACCGAATCCCTTGCCAAGCTCTCCCTCTCCCCCATCGCTACAGAGCAGCACGTCGACGAAGCCATTCGCCTCTTCCTCGCATCAACCATGGACGCCGTTACTATGGGCAGCGGGCAAGGCAGCAAAGAGCTCAACGAGGAAGTTAACAAGTTGGAGGATGAGCTGAAGAGGAGGCTGCCTATTGGGTGGTCGACGAGTTTGGCGACGCTGAAGAGGGAGATCTGTGAGGGCAAGGGGTATAGTGAACAAGCTTTGGCTAGAGCGATTACGGTGTTGCAAAGGAGAGATACGATTACAATTCGGAACCAGGGAGCGCAGATTTATCGGAGTGGTGCTTGAGGTGATGTTGAAGGTTATGAGGCGTTTGGCGTTGTATAGTGAGTTGGCTGGATAGGCTGAGATGAATGGATGTATGGATGGAAGGCTTAGTGAATAATTATGAATGAAGCGTCATGTAGAAATGGATGATTTTACCAACACAACATCCTTTACTACTACTGATTCTGCTTGCGCTTTACCGGTGCTATTTCGGTGGTAGATTCAGATAGGCTTTTTTGTACTTGAGCTCCAAGCAGGTAGTGTTAGGATGAGGAATTGTTCATGGATCTTTCCTCTTTGCCCGGTGAGGGAGTAACCACCATGTATCACAAAACGTCACTTTATACTTCTTTCCCACATGATGCCAAGAGCTCCGACTTGATTAATTTCCATTCCATTATGGGATGATATGACCAAAGCTACCGCCAATGCTCTTTATCGCCCATTCATACAAAACTCCATTTATACCCATGCCATTGCCATTGCCATGCTGCAGTGAAAATTGCCCACCCATCAAATCAATAGGCTGCCCTTAGTGAAACTCCACGCCAGCGTTTGCCTCGAACTCCTTATGTGATACTCATACACTCTCTCTTCCCCCTCACCCTACCTCACTCCCCTGTTCCTCTTTCATCTCAGAATCTGTGCTTCCTTGCACAATTCGAATCCGCTCCTTCATTTCGGAACAGGCAGACTAGGCGGACCCATTTGGAGCCTCTTCGGGTCCCTACTATCAGCAGCCTCGCCCTCCGGCGCACGTTTCTTGGCAGCTTCTTTCTCTTTCTGCGCTGCGCGTCGTGCTTTGTCTTTACGCTCGTTTTCCTTGCGTAGGGCTTTGGATTCGAATTCGTGCCAATCACCATCGAGTGCTGCGAGTCTATTGCTTGCGTTAGCACACATCACTCTCATTACAGTAGGGAAAAGGATGGGAAGATGGGAGGACATACTCATGGACTTGCCTCGGCATCGGCTCCTCGGTAGTAAAGTACCGATGATCGAGCACCTCAGACGCAGAAGGCCGCTTCGCGGGATCATAATGGAACATAGCTTCCAGGAGCTCGTACGCGGCGGGTGTGACGCGCTCTTTGTATTTCTCTGCGAAGACGTTGGGGCGTCTGGCGGAAGGCCGGAGCAGCTCGAACCAGGCCATGTCGACGAGGCCTGGCCAGTCTGTTTTGTTGGGTGTTCCGAGGATGGCGTATATTTTTTCGAGTTGGCTGATCTCACCGCCGTCGCCAGGGAAGATGGCGTGGCGGGTGAAGATTTCGACGAGGACACATGCGGCGCTCCAAATATCAACTGCTGGCCCGTACTGTGTCTCGCCCAGCAGTAGCTCTGGTGAACGGTACCAAATTGTGATGACTCGATTGGTGTAATCCAGCTGCCGACGTTTGGCATAAAAGCGTGCAAGACCGAAATCTGCAATCTTCAGTTGTCCTTCCTTGCTAACGAGGATGTTTGCCGCCTTGATGTCTCGGTGGAGAACACCACGTCGGTGAAGGTAGTCGAGTCCTTCAAAGAGTTGCTTGGCCAAGTGCTTTTTGTGGGCGGGTTCGAGTTTAAAAGAGGGATGATTGAGTAATCCAGTGAGATCGTGTGCAAGATATTCGAAGACCATGAAGCAATCGTTCTTCTCCACCATGACCTCCTGCAGATTGACGATATTGGCGTGCTTCAAGGATTGAAGTAGCTTGATTTCCCGTACAGCAGTAACAGGGAATCCGTCTCGTTCTCCTTCCATGCGGATCTTCTTCAAAGCGACGAGATCTTTCGTGTACACATGGATGGCCTTGAAGACTTTGCCATATGTTCCTGAACCAACAACAGACTCGTTGCCAGGCTTTCGATAGTATACAGAATCCGATTTCTTGAAATCTTCAGGGAGAACTTTAAGTTCCTTTCGCCGCCTCATGATCTTCTTCACCATTCGCGTTGTGGGAGGAGGTGCGGGCTCGCGATTTTCTGCCCGCCTCACCGATGCTGGCTCTGTTGGGATACTTCGAGAAGGCGGGCCTCGAGAGCGTTCAGGACTGACTTGCACATCTTTGCGTGTTGACCCCACAGTCAACTTTTGAGAGATCTCGGGCTTCGGCAAGGTGGCAGGTTTGGCCGCACCTTTGAATGCAAAACTAAATCCTTTTCTCGAAGAGTTCTGCTGGCTCTGCGGTCCGGTAGGAGTAGGTTTGCTTGGTGGCGGCATCTCTTCTTCATCTTTCTTCTTGCTCTCCTCCTTGTCTTCTACCTGCAGTTCTTTAGAAGGCCTGAAGAGGTCATCAGCTTCCTCTTCTTCATCTTCTGGTTGAGCTTTGTATTGGGGAGTGCCCTCTTGGGAACCGGATTGTGATGGATATGGCTGCTGAGGAGATGCATGTTGGGGTGTGACGTTCCCAGAGTTATTATGCTGCCCTCTGCCTGCTCCGCCAGAGTTCCATTGAGTGTTTTGGAAATGGTTACCACCGCGTCCACGATGGTCACCTCGCCCACCACGATTATTGAAATGGTTGCCTCGGAAACCTCGCTGAGAACCACGAAAGTTTGATTGATACGGCTGGTTCATTGGGCCCGAGGGAGCATGGTAAGGAGGAGATTGAGATTGATTGTTGTAGTAGTGACCTTGAGGTCCGTTAGGGGTAGCATAATTAGGTTGCTGTTGGTAGTTTTGAGGGTATTGGCTGTGTCACGTCAGTACTCGAACAATCTGCCCGACGATATATAACTTACGGTTGAGGAGAATACTGTTGCTGCCCACCCCAGTTGCCTCTTCCAGCAGAATACGGAGACTGCGCTTGAGGTGATCCTTGGTAAGAGTTTGGGGTCATATGATGTTGTGGAGACTGTGAGTACTGTCGAGGATCTACTTGAGGGCCTTGGTTATACTGGGGTTTCAGTGGGAAAGCAGCCTGCATTTGTTGATGTGGGTTGTAGGCTTGTTGTCCACCATAGAAGCCTCTTCCGGCCATCTTATCTGATTTGACCTCGATACTGTTGGCACCAGAAGCGGCACCAGAGGTCCTGGCCCCTTTTACTTCGATGCTATTTGCACCTGACGCGGCAGGTTTTCCACCTTTCGGTAACGGCTTTGGCTTGCCAGGACGATACTCGTCTCGTGATGAAGGCGGTGGCGGTGGCCTTCCTCCTCTATCTCTCTTGGGTGAATGCCCTCGAGTAGCTTTCGGTCCTCTAGGTGCTCGCGGTGATTGTTGGCGAGAGCGATTTACTGATTCGTAGCGCTCGATATTAGGTGATTGACGGCCGTTATTTGGAGACTGCTCTCTCCTCCGCTCCGGATCTTTTGGCTTGCTGTTGTAAGGCGATCTCTCGCGTGACTTTTGAAAGTGTGCTGGTGGCGGAGAACGGTTCCTTCGAGAGTCGTTATCGCGACGTGAAGGCGACCTATGACGGCCGAAATCGTGTCTTTCGAGTCTATCGTGTCTTGGACTCGGCGAACGTCCGCGTCTGTCAAATGCTCCAGACTCTCGGTATTGTTTGGATTTCCCCTCTCCTCGAATATCAATAGGCCGGCGCTCCGGTGATCGTCTTCGTGGTGGAGGTGGGGAGAGCGCTCTGTGCCTCCTCTCAGGTCGCGATGATCCTGCGTTGGGGTATGGTGGGCTTGGGGATGGAGCTCGCCTCGATTTTTTGTGGTGGCTACGGGGCGGCGAAGGGCTTCTACTCTTCCGGCGTTTGCTTGACGATGGCGAAGGGTGGGTAGTGCTACGTTTTGACTTGTCAGAGCCTCGCGCGTCCAGCAAGAGCTCTCTGCCTCTGTTCTTCTCCCTCACTGCCTCCCCCTCTCTTCTTGGTGATCGTGAAGGTCTCCTCCTATGCTCGGGGGCACGGTCGCGGCTTCGTTCGTGTTGTGCGATAGGTCTCGAATTTCCCGGACTGCGATCTCTGCCTTTGGGCTCCCTGTCGCTCTCGTGGCGACGTACTGTAGGTGATCGCGATCTTCTTTGGCGGTTGACTCCTCGATCAACTCTACCTCGGTCTCTGCGGTCGTCACCGGAGATCCAACTGTCTTTCATTGCGACATACCGGGCTGGAGAATGTTGTGGGGGAGAGGTGGATAGGAGGTTTGGCATCGATTTTGACGTTGCTAAGGTTAAAGGTGGTCCGCCCATTGCTTAGCGCGAAATCGCATGGATGGGCGTCTCTCGCTCAGCAGCACCAGATTGCATGGAAAAGGAAAACAGCTGATGGAGAGAAATTGTAAATAACAACGCCGACAGAGAGAATGAACAATGAACAGTTGTATGGTAGAAGAGTAACTCGGAATTGCGAGGCGTCTGTTGTTCGTTGTTATCCGGGTAAGTCGACTCACCGTGCTATGTGGTTCTGCTCGGGCAAGGCGCCGCACCGCACCTTTTCGGTTCGAGATATTGAATCTCCAAGTGCGGCTACAGTACCAAATTCGGAGCAGCGCACCGCGCCTTCTCTCTTGTCCCCCCATGTGCCTTGCGGACGCGTATTACATATTGAAGTCACACGAGCATGCAAATTATCTACGGTGCGCACAAGGCGTAGGAAAGGTCATCGACAGCAAGCAGAATAAACCCTTCCCTCCTCTTCAGTGGATACCGATGCGGCTCTGCGCATCAATTCATGGAATCCAGAAAAAGAGTCGACACCAACACTCTGGTGATAGATCCAATCCTGCACAATCCTGCACAATCCTGCAACCAATACAGTGCAATTTATCATTTCCCATTCGCTGGCACAACCTGTGAAGCCTGTTGGGCTCTCGGGTGATCGCCGTGATAGATAGGTACTTCGTGAGGTAATGATAGGCGCGCCTCGAAACTTTGCTTCCATGTCGCTTATAGCCTCTGAAGAGTATTTGCACGTCTGTAGAGATATCTCAACAATATCGCATGGGGATGGTGTGGCATCGATCAAGATCCTAAGGATGTAGCTGCTCCATGATTAAGAATGTAGATCTCGCTTCGTCCAATGGATTGGTTTCAAGAGTGTCGGCTGCCCTCATGGCGGTACATTCAGCATAGCCGCAAGCCAGAATGTTAGACTCATAGCCAGCAATAACGGTGCTATATGCCCACCAGTTGAAGACTTGGTGCCGGCATTTGAGTGGCGGATTGAAAGCCGCGAGTTGGCCCCGGGTCAAAAGAGCTCAAGCGTGACAATACGTGTAGCCATATTCATACCTGCCAGCCGACGTTCTCTGCAGACGATGTGAAGGGATTCTTTAGCCCATAGCGCACAAGTATCAGCGATGAAGCTAATGCTGGGAAATCCGATGTCTCTCTCCGCTCAAGTCCGCAGCCTCATGCACCATTCAGCCCTTCAGCCTTGCTATAGTCCCTCACCTGGGGAACATCAAAAGTCAACGCATATATAATCGAACGTGAGTGTTCATGAGCTTGTTGTTGAAAGGGTATGACGAAATACGACACGACACTCAGATGCTACTCTCGAGAGCGACCGAGAGATATGTGGGAAACCCCGTCGCCAAAACCTCATTTCGAATCTGCCCACCCTCTTGTGTATCATTTCCGTAGCCATTGAGACAGTATGTAGGTGTGCGACAGTCCTTCTTGGAAGGTATTGTCATTGTCAGAGCACCTGAGTGCCAACGAGATGTTCATGCTTCGCGGATGGGAACGCGAGGGCTAAGGGCCTGCTTGATCTAGGGTCCGCTATGATGAACTGTCAGGAAGAGCTGTACTGTGTTTTCGTGAGAGTTAGGTATCATCCTGCCCCCGTCTTTCATTGTAGTCTTGACGCTGTTGTTGAGGTTCCAGGCTTGTCGTCCGCTGGACAAGGTCAGTGGGAAGATGTGCTGAGATCTACACTTCACTAAGCTAAATATGGCTAGTATACATCGTATTCTACACGTGACCCCTCTCAACTTTAGAGAGTTTTTGACCTCACGGTTTTTCTACGTTTACAACAAAACTCTTCCTCCCAGACCGACCAGGACAATGTATACGAGCTAGTGCTTCAAATAATAATAGCTACCGCTGTTGAAGCTTCAAAAGTAGTCAATTACCTCCCCAATCAGGCCTCATCCATGTCGCTGTTTCCAGATCCTGCTTCTTGACAAAAGTTTGGTCGTGATACATTCGTACTATCTAATCAGCACCTTATTATTCGGAATATTTCAAGCAATGTGTTAGAGCGTGTTCGTTCATTCGATCATTAATTTCAATAATACATCTCATTCGTTGCCACTATCTCTACTTTCCGTTCATGCCGTTTAGATCCTCCAAACCACTTTCATCCTTTTTCAAGCAAGCTCGACTCAATAGTTTCAATCCCTGCACTAATTATTGATGGCTAGAGAGAGCTATTCCTTGGTCGAACTATAAATGTAATAATGCAGAGGGTGCAGTAGCATCGAAGTCCTACCTATGGCCCGTCATGCAAACATGCGTGGCTGGCGCGCCAGCTCACATGCACCTCGATACGAACCAGGCCATGCCTGATAAGGAAAAAGAAGGCTCAATGACCTGAAGCCAACGCAGAATGGAGGGTATACAATGCAATTAATGCGATTGATGTGCAAGTGGGTCCATTGGGACCCTGTGTAGTGTGTCTGGGAACTTGTTGGTTGATCTTCGTATGGATGGCCCATTTCTTGATTTTCAAGGAAGCCCTGATTTTGCTGCTGGTACTTAGTGGCCCCCTGGAATGGCGTTCTGGAAGGAGGGAATGTAAGTGTACAATGCCTGGACGTGAATGTTTTGACAAACACGTGCAGTTCCCGGTCGAGTGAGGACATCTCCGTAGCATCAAATATACCTCAATGTCTTCTCTAAAGTCCACCAGGACTCTTTTTGGCTCCGTTGCAGCAGTAAATATATCTCAAAGAAACATCGTCAAGAGTGAAGTTGCTCAATAAACAGCGTGTAGGATTCCTATCAAACTGGCTTGACTCTGGCTCGCCTGCTACAGCAAAATTTCATTGTACAATATCTCACAGGGAACGCTCCAATTCTCCCGTGGGTTTTAAATAAAGGAATTACTCTTTTAACAAGCCTACCCCGATCAAGTCATCTCCAAATGGTACAAAATGCTAAAGATGAGTAGAAAGCAAATGTTTGCCAAGCCTATTCAAGCCGTCTCAGACGAAACTTAGAAGGAATCAAGCAGATACGAAGTCTCATTCCCTCTGGCCCCAAGAGACTTCGCAGCATCCACACACAAAGCCTCGAACTCAACAGCAAACAGTTCCGCTTCAATGAGTTCTGGCGCCACAGCCGCAGCTAGCGCGGTAACGCCATCAATAATAGCATCACAAATAAACTCGATAAAACTACCATCACCGTCTACAACCCAGGTAATCACAATGTTCATGTGCTGCAGACTCTCTTGACTGTTCAGGGGATCAAGGAATATGTCTGCGGGGGAATTAGAATTAACTCTCGTTCAACCTGCTAGAAATGGCAAGTACATACCTATATTATCAGGGGCGCTGCAAACCGTCATAGTACTCGTACAATCGAGTGGATTAGCGCCGACCGGTTCGACAGCAAATCGTTCTTCCAACCCTCTTCTCGTAGGCGTGCCACCCTTACAGGTGGTAGTCTCGGTAGATTGATACGCGTATAACATATTTTGGGTACAACTCTTATTAGCAGCTGCTTGCCAGGAGGCAATGCCTGCAGCGAGCATCAGGTCGCGCTCATTGTTGCTATTATAGCTACCTTCGTCAAAGGCAAATGACAACTTGCCCTGTACGATATCTGCTCCCGATGAGGGGATGTTTTCAACCGCGTCAATAATGGCAGTAGTATTAGAGTCACATGTCCCCGCGCCCGCGTTATCAGGACAGAGAGGCTTGAGCTTGCTCATGACTAAGGTACGCAAGTCGGCACCGTTGTTTGCGTTGTTCATGTCGCCTACTGGAATTGAGCTAGCGCCAAGGTAGATAGGGAATGTAGGGGTTGGAGTACATCCGCCGATTGAGGTACAGGTCGGGGAGTCTGCTATGCCACCAACGAGGGTGCAATCTTGGCAGTTAGTGGTATAGGTCGAGGTTGGGATTACAATAGGATCGGTTCCTTTAGGGGGTAGTGTGGTATACGCGCAGCTTTGTGAGTCGTCGGTTGGGCTTGCGACTGTAAGCGGGAGCGTAGTTGAACCGCAGATACAGCCAAGGGTGTTGATACCCGCATCTGGATCTTCGTTTTGCATACTGCATAGCCCGGTTGCGCTTGCTGGGGGCGCCGTTGTTGGTGCTGCTGTAGGTGCTCCTGTAGAGCAAGCAGCCCGTTTGATATTGGAGAGACTAGGACCATCTCTCTTTCGCGCGGCATTGGCGCAATGATGGTCGTTTCAGCATTGGTGACCATACCTTCCATAGTGCCTGAGTTGACTGGTAACAAGTTTCTGAATTCGAATAGGGGAACCCCGCGAGTCGTACCGACGACATTCTCCACTCTTTCATCAAGGCCACCAATTTGTTTGTCCACCTTTTTTTCTAGTGTCGTGAGGGCGTCTGGAATAGTACCGGCAGCTATACTGTCAATCCAATCCTTTACCTTTAACGGACTCGTCACCGTGGTTATTGAGCTTGTGACCGCAAATTGTTGCGAGTCCATCTGGGAGAGAGGGGTAGGGGCTGCAGGTGTGCTGTCACCGGTGCAAAAGGCTTTATCGATACTTCAAGACTTGGTCAGTTTTGCTCATCTAACAGTCTAGTACAAACTTACACCACATTTCCAGTAGTACCGTCGTTCTTGTAGCAAGCAAGTATCTTCACAAGGTCGTACAGCGTACCTGTCCCTGGAAGTTGCGGCTTTACCTGTCCGTATATCGTAGTAAATTCCGTCCGGGGCATGATTGTCGTCAGCTTGTTCACACTCTCGTCTTCGTCCATCGTTCTCGCATTCTTTGCATATGAGAGGATTAGTGAGAAGAACCCAAGGGTCCTCTGGTCGACGTCCGCTTGACTGATGCCATTTGATGAGCTCTGGAAGAATTCCGGTGTTACCCACACCATATTGTTGAATAGAGGATGAATCTTAGACGGCAATAATGGATTTGCAGGATTTGGTAGACTGCTTTGCTTGTTGGTCATGGAGAATATTTCGCTGATAGCTTCCAGCGGCATGGGTGCTGTGATTTGCGGACCCCATGTTAACTCAGAAGCCTTACCGCCACTTTCGGGGCCGGTGATTTTCCAAGGATTGCAGTTACTTTGGTCGACGGAGAAGGAGTTGTCGTTCATGTCTACAGATGGATTCCACGCAACCTATAATAGAGAAACGTCAGACAAATACCATGATCAACAATCCAGTAAGACTTACGATATATGCAGCAACTCCAGCTGCTGCTGGACCCGCCATGTCTTTCCCAATCTTGATCGTCTTGCCATCTAGAATGTATTCCGCATCAAGCCCATCCCCTGCGGCCATGGTGTCTGCAGTCAGCATCCAGTTGGTTCCCTGCCGGTTGGCAATCATCTTTCCCTTTGACTCGAACGTTTCTGCATCACTGCACCCGTTGACAGATACCATTTGTACAGTACCGCTTTCGAACTCGACACCCATTCCAGCCGTCCCGCCAACAATCCCGCCATCTTCAGGACCGGCTTCTTCATCTTCGTCTGCTTCATCGTCACATGAAGCTCCACAGCATACGTTCCCCCGTCGTTGGTAACCAGAGGCAGCAGCATGGATGGGAACTGAAAGAAGTAATGGAATTATCAAAGATTGCTTGGAGGAGAGGCCAAGGAGATGCATCTTGAGATCTGGACCCAACAAAAGGAATTGAAAGAAATTGAGATGAGAAACGAAGTTACTGAAGACCACGCATCCTCACCTGCTATAAAAAGGTCTTATATACAAGCAAATTGCGAGAAAACTGATACCAGAATGGTTCCCCCATTCTCTGGATCTGAAATGAGCTTCGTCAAAGCCACCAAAATAAATATTATGAGCTTGGACATTGACGTTCCGGGACAGACTTCGATCATATACAAGAACACAATGAAACTAATGAATGGTATATCTCCATAGTTCCCCTATTCCTGGATTTGAAATGAGCCTCTTTAAAGCCACTAATATAAAACATTGTCAGCTTGGACTCTCACTCTCATCCACAAAGTACTGAAATACAAATACTCTGAGACCGAGATATAGGGCGTGTACTCCGTCCAGAAGATGACTGCCCATACCGTACGAACGTGCCGTGTAGTGGAGGCGTCTTGTCGTGATTATCAAAGCCCTGGGTATATCCACATAGTCATCCATGCGCCTCTCTAGGAGATAAATCGAAATACGAATACCTGGAGTAAAGGGTAAACCCGATAAGCAGACATTCCCCAATGTTACAGCCAAGTAACTCAACTGTGTAGGCAGGGAATGGCGATTTCCAACATCTCTCATCGTCTCAAAGCGCCGTTCCGAGCTACAACCAAAGACCATCCTCCACTCCACAAGAAACAAAACAACCAAACAAACACACACTTTAACCAGACACCATGACCGAAAAATCCTCATCAAAGCACCTACTCCAGATGCCACCACCACCACCACGGAATCCCAACACCCAAGGCCTACTATCCCTCCCCCCGGAACTCCTCACCAAAATCTTCATCCTAATACCAGCAACACCAACGACTCTCCACGATATCCTCGCCCTAGCAAACTCCTGCTACCATCTAAAAAGAATCTACACCTCAAACGTCCCTTCCATCTGCACCGACATCTGGCCCCAATTGCAAGCCCACCCCCTCCTGGAGCTCACCTCCCAAACCGCATCAGAACTACAACCACAAACCCAATCACCGACCTCCCACACTATCCTTCTCTGTCCTCCGCAGCCAGCGCCTCCTAGAAAATTCCATGTCCCAATTCGAAAAAAGACGTCGTCTGGAAAGTAAAATGTGCGTAAACCACCTACCTACCTACCTATCCACCCACCCCACCTACCCCCCTTCCCCTCCAAAAAAACAAGCCATCGACATCTCATCCCACCCACAACTAACAAACCCACCCCCCCCAAAAAGGGCGGCGGCATC
>QGMG01000338.1:0-34408 GCA_007825325.1 Lachnellula cervina | reverse complement strand
GCGGATTTTCAGAAGGGCGAGATTAGCTTGAGCTGTTTGATGAAGTCGAGTCTGGGGGCTGGGGCTGGAGCTTGGTATACTAGGGAGGTGGTGATTCCTTGCGCACCGTTGCGAGGGCCTGTTTTGATGTGAAGCTTGTATGTTACTTCTGCCATCTCATCTCACTATGTATGGTTATACCGGTACTCCCTGCATTTTCCAGGGGATTTGGTAGATACAGACTTTTGAATACTAGACTTGTTTTCGTGCAAACAAGAGGCTATACCTACCCAAATAGATTGTAATTGCATGCATATATGAGTATTTTCACGTGACGTAGCCCCCCTATCCTATCCGCCATCCCTAGCAAGGTCACTGCAGTCATTTCATGTTATAAATAGTATATCTTTATAATCAATACTAGCATGTATTGTGTGCAACAGACACCCCCACTCTCGATGCATATGGCATTGAGTAGGCGAGTAAACGAGAAAGGGGGGATGTTACTTCACAGGGGCATGGACTGGCTTTTAGAAAGAGAGCCATGTAGCATGACCTTACTATTGGTTGTGAAGCTGTGGGGAATATCTTGCTTTTCTAAATATTTCAAAAAGATAATGTTTGGAACTTACTAGGGATAGAATGAGAAGTAGCGATTATGAGAGTGACTCGAGAGGATAGGAGAAATTTGACACTTGTACTCCTGTTGCTATGTGCACGTTTTCGTGACGACATCAACTCAATTCTTTACAGACCAAGTGAGCCTAAAAAATCACCTCCCCATACATCAACTACAATTCTTCATGCAGTGTTTCAGATCTCCTATCCTTTTAATATTATGCCTCTTGGATTGGAAAGCTAGAAAGTAACAACCCTTCATAAACTTACATCTAGTGGAAGGCTTGATGACCCACTCTAGTCAGAATTGGACCTGGAAATATGGGAAGCATAGAATGAGGATATACTACAGGAAAGATTAGAATGGAAAGCTTTCCACTCTCCTATCCCGTCAGGCGTGATAAGAGATCTGATATGCTTTCTTCTTGCTTATCCGAATCATAATCAGGACAACCACGTACGTCCACCAGGTAGCTGGGATTGCGAACGTAAATCCTAGCATGGTACGCAGCACCTATGGCTCCAACATATCCGGGATCAACAGAATCTCTGATCTTGTCGTGGAGTTCCGAGGGCAAGACCTGTCTAATGAGATCACGCATCTCATTCATATCAGAGCTTGAAGCTTCACCGCTCAAGACGACGGCTCGTAGGAACTCGAAGGGCGCGAATTTCTCGTCTGTGTCTTTGTTGTGCTTCGGCTTGAAATTTTCACGAATGAAGTCTTGCAAAGATAGAAGGATTTTGTTGCGTTGACTTTGTGACATTGTGGAGTCCTGCATGTCTAAATTAGAAACACCAGAAAGAAGACAAAAGACCTCTTCACGGAACGTACCATATTTGACGACTCTGCACTGCCACTGACAAGGTCATCCTTATGATCCAGGTCTATGCGAACTTCGAAATACGGGAAAGCGCCAAACTCCCCACCGTCGGCGGCGGTCAACTCGAGACTCTGCTTCTCATAGTTGATAAAAATCACATCATTGTTAAAGTCGTCGACGTTGCAATCTGTACTGTTCAGGCCAAGTCCAAGACAAGAGTCCAGGCCATAAGCAAGGCGGGCGTTGGTGAGGAACCTCTTGAATTGCCATTCTCGGAAAAGTGAAGGCTCCAGATCTATGGAAGTTTCTCTCAGCGCAGTTAAACTAGAGTGATTCAAGTGCTGAGGGTAAGTGATTGCTCCGATGGAAACCTGCTGATCAAGCAATATCAAGGATTCATTTCTGATTGTGGCAAAGGCCTCTGAGAATATACGGTTTGCGTTTTGCTCGTCATGATTTTCCGGTGGAGCAAGGACAAGCTCTCCTCGGTCATCCTCAACGTACCAGATGGCGGATCTCTGGCTAAAAGACTTCTGTATCAGTAAAGTTACTGACAACGGTCAAGATCATATAACATTACACGAGACCAACATAAAGATTGCAAGATCTCCAGCTACACAGGGTGGAAGGCTTACATTCTCTTCCCAATGGTAGATACCGTATCCATCATATACTCCTGGTATTCGGGACTACCGACAACACGGGCCACAAGAATGGGATCGGTTTCATTGCTCTTGCTAAACACAGCGGATGTTCTGTAACGGAAAGTAAGAGAGGTGAATTGAAAACTGTGCCGTATAGGTAGGTGCTCACATGTAGTTCATTCCAAAATGGACTCCGAGTGCTGCAGGTCAATCAGTGTTTGATCCCGGACCCTCCCGATACCAAAGAATTAACTTACGGAATGTATCCAAGGCAAAGCCTGCTGCTGAAAAGCAACAAACGAAGACAATTGTCATGCTCTTCATTGTGGCGGGGCTCTGATTTGGTTTTGGCTTTGGCGGATTAGTTGTGCAAAAACAGAAAGAGTTCCCGTACGTATTCTAAAGGAACAGAGCGAATATACTATGAGGACAGTCCGAATTGAATAGGAAGTGGAAGAAAAGTAGTTTAGGTGTCAACTAGTTGATTAGGTAAATGATTAGGTGTAAAGGAAGTGCAAAATAGGAGTGAATTGAATCCTGTCCGCCAATCACACTGTCTAGGTAGGAATGCTTATTCGTTGCCGTTACACACCCAAAGTCTTTCTGGGACAGTGAGGGTTTGTTTGAGTAAAGATGGAGAGTTTTACAATAGTTGCTTTGGGTATCTTCTGCTTGCTTGTTGAGCATTGGAAATGTAGTAGGGATGGTTGGTGCTGAATTATGCTCTTGTACAAGACCGACAAGTGCAATTGGGGAACGTATACTTGTATCCGTCTGAAAAGATGATATCAGAGCGAGTTCGCTGGTAATTTTTCAGTGTTTATTCGAGGAAATACATTCAGTTCATCGCAATAATGACAAAAGCAGAGTAGCACTTGCTAGCTTGAGCACATCACTTTATATATATGCAGGTGATAAGTAAACGCTAAACTGGGCAGATTAGCACGTGCAAAAATCGTAAGAAATCTTATTCGAACGCTTGCTATCAAGTCATCTATCGTGTCATATCGCACGGTCCCGTAAACAAGTACCGGTACGCCAATTAATATCCAACAAACTCGACTCGCTGTAGTGACTCCAGCAAGCCAGCTCGGAAGGAATTCCCCAACGCCGTCCCCAATGCTCCATACACGTCTTACAACACCCCAATAATGAATTAATCAATCACCCTTGCCGCCTTTAGCTCCAGCAGTGGTCCTCCCCCGCAAAACTCCTTCTAAATCTTCTCTTAGTGATCCACCAGGCATTGGACTTCTCGAACGGCTCAATTCGAAGCTCCTTCCCCCATCATCGCTCCCGGTGCCATCTAAAAGCTCGATGAGGTCCGCGTTTTCCGTTCTCCCATTCAAACTGGGAGTTCCGGGTACCCCCTTAATTGCCAATTTTCTGAAGAATCCCTCAACTACTGCAGCGGCATTCTCGAACCCATTCCCAGACGACGTGGCCGCTCCAGGAACGCCACTACTATCATTGCTTGTACCTTCCGCGATAGCCGCGAGTTCTTCGTTGAAGCCAAAATGGGCCACTTCCGCGCCTGAGATGGAGCTTGATGGTAAGGAGTCTATAGCAATCCCTGGGAGATTCTTTCGTGTCCAATTATTGAAACTATCCTGTGCCGGCCCTGGCATTCGAACGCTCTTTCCTAGAGTACCAACGCCTCCAGGTCCCTTCATCCAACCTAGTCGATCCGCTGCTTCGCTTACGCTTTCGCGGCGTGGGCGAGCGCTTGGTGCTGAGGGCGGAAAGTAGCTTCCTATCGAACCTCCGGAACCTATAGTGTTGGACGGTCGGTGGCCAAGATTACTCATTCGTCGGGAGGGAGTGCTCGAGGCGCTAACGATGGGATCTGTGGACGTTTGGGAAATTGTTTGTGACAGTCCGACCATGTCTAAGGAGGCGCGTGGGGTAGACACGGAGGAAAGTGTTGCTTGGCTGTTTCTCCGGCGCGGAGGGAAGTAACTGAGCGATTTCCGAGGCATTCTGGCTATCTCGATTGGTTTCGAGGAGGGTGAAGATTCTATCAAAACCCACCGTACATGAGACCAAGGCCGATCGCCATCTTCGGGACGTTCTGTAGACGTTTCGGGTTTTGTTCCTGCCCATGTAATCCCGTTTGAGAAAGGGGGCGGTTCTTCAATCCCAGGCGTAGGAGCAAGTAGATCTACTCCTTGGAAATCAGCTGAAGGGGCTTCGCAAGGCCGCCCCTTGACAGCGCAAGCATCAACTGGCAAGAGCAATGTCTTCCGAGACGATAAAGAGTCGTTCCATAACCCATTGGATTTGCGAACCACATCTCTTGGGCAATTATACCTTAAGACTATCCCGGCAAAAGTATCCTGCGGTTGTACGTGATGTACGTATACCAATGCATGTCCATCTTCTTGCGCGCTTCCAGGCCTCTGTTCGTCGCTTGATAACCTTCGTTTATAATTCCCACTGGTATCGACTGCTGTATGTTCCTCGTCTTTTCCCTCCAGAATCCTTCTCATCTTCTTCGCCCTGACCGCTGCTTCTCTTTCGCTCGTACTTCCAGTTCCAATGCCCCCATCTTTGTCCGACTTCGTAGCCGCTTGTGATGGGCCCCATTCCTTCGCGGGGGCGGTCCGCTTCGTAGTCCCCCAGAATGTCCCTTTCCGAGTATTTGGATCCTCATCTCCTGCCACACTACCCATGACAGAACTCGCTACTTGTTGAAATGTACTGCTCATCCAACTTGTATTCCAAATACGGGGCGCAGGACTTGTGCTCCTACTTTGCCTCCCATTCCTCCCTACTATATCTGGAGCTAACCGGCCCCCAACTGTCCTCCCATTCCCCAAGGTCCCAGTCTTACTCCTACTTGGATGCTTCGCGGGTAAGGGACTAACTGCCCGGCTACCTGAAGGAGTGGACGTTGCACTGGTGGTGCTGAGTTCCTGGTCTTCCAAGGTACCAAGCCGCCTGTTTCTGGGCCTGATACTTGAGCTTGCAGCCGCATCCCTTGTGCGGGAGACGGAGTTAGATCGTGGATTCGGGGTATTCGACCGAGAGGAAGAGGGTATCATGATGGATGATGTTGTAGCAGTGGTTGCGCGCCGACAGCCGGTCGTTGGTTCAAGGCTGGCATGAGAGCGACTTGCCGGCGAGGGATGGTCTTATCCTGGGAAGGGCATTGCTGAATAACTATAAGAATATTAGGTTTTCGGACTTTCTCTTGGTAGGCGGGCGCTATGATAGGAATATTAAATGTTTCTTGAATTAAGTTGCGCGGTGGTACGTACTTGAACTGTATTGATTGAAGTGGAGTGGAGTGGCTTGGAGCGGATGGGGTGGATTGCTTCAGGATGAGCTACGGTGGCCATTTGTTTCAGCATCTTTAATCACTCCCTCACTCCATGTAAATTACTTGTATGCGATCTAAGCCGGCGACTGCATCTCAAGAAGGCAAACACAAACATTTCTGGCTCGGATCTATCTACGAAGCATATCCAAGATGCTGGAATGGCTTCAATGCCCCTTCTCGAGTGAAAACCTGAGAGCACTGCACTACAAAGCACAGACGGGGGACGGGGCCACATCCAGACTGCTCCGCTCCTTCCTGTCAAGATCCTCTAGGTGTTGCTCAAAGAGCCCTTTTATACTACATTTCCATTACGTTGCAAATAGCACGTTGGTTGAAGTTTCCAACGATATCCGGCTGAAGTTGACGCCGCAAACATTGCGGAGGCCTTTCTGTTCTATACTTAGACCGCGAGTCACTGGGTTGATGAAAGGCCTTTTTATGTTTATTTATATCGCCACAAACTAGGAAATATGTGGTCTATAGCTGAGTCTCTCAGCCTTGCCATATTTTTCCTGTCCAGGCAAGACTTGTAAAAGCGAGGTAGTCCAAGATTTCGGGGCAGTGTCCATCCTAGCTCCCAGAGCCAATATCGTGGAGAAAGGTGTACGATCTGAATCAAGCCTTCTTCATTCAATCAATCATAGCCACCATTTCGTTCTTGAGGATTACTTCTGCGAATTTCTGATCCACACCAAACCAGTTGTTGTCGTTTACTGCTTGGTGTCTATCCCCGCATGCTTCACCGACCACAAATGGGCTATATTCATGTGTTGCATAGCATCAAGAGCTGCATTGGTCAGACGCATGTAACTCCCAGGAGTTCTTTTTGATAAAACTTACTCATTGCTTGTACCCATCCACTCGTCGAGTAGGCACACAAGTGCTATCATAACCCATACTCGCCAACACACTGGCCAAGCTCGTTCCAAAGAAACTACTTGAAAACTGCTTCAAAACCACTACCCCGTCCTTCCTTGGTACAATTCCCTCGGCGAATTCTCTGAATGGGTTTCCGGCGTCATAACAGCACAAGACATTAGGAAGTTTCTCTCTGTGCCATTCGCCTCCCGAGCTCGGAGCTTCAAATATCACAGATGAGAACACAACTGGAATGCCTACTACGCGGCATATGCAATGAGGTTATGGATCGAATTGAGCGCGACATCGAACCTTTTGGGGGCGTAAAGTGGCGATTTGGGGTCATGGTATGCTTTGACACAATCGATGACTCTGTGAACTGGCTTGGAACCGATGATGAGCTTGTTTTTTTCATAACAGCATTTGTAGTTGTCTGGAAGCATGTTAGTCAACTAGCATCTTTTTCTAGATATATGAGTAGAATGGGTGTATAGCTCTTACCTGCAACATCTTGGAACTCAGACATTTTTGGAGGTCTGTTTTATTGATTGTTCTTGTAAGCCCCAGGAATACTTCTTGTTATCTTCCTCTCATGAAACACAAATGCGATATCATCTAAAATAACTTATGATATCGGAAATATATTGACAGAGATGTCTTTGGCTGCCCCGGACTACTACGGGTAGTCCTTTGGCACAACGCCCGTATTCCGGGTCTCTGTTTTCGATCTCGTGATATATGGTGCTTTCATAGCCACTATTTCGTGCATCTTCTTCCACTCGGTGGGAATAAGTCTCAACTGGCTGATCAAGATCCTTTGGGTGTCTTTTGGGAGGCGGGACCCTCCCAATGATTTGCATCTTGCTCTGGGATCAAACATCTACATTCGCCGTCATTGTTTCGCCCATCATGGAACTTGTGAGTGGGCTGACGTCCTGGGTGGTTGCTACGCAGCTGCGCTCGGGGACCATTAACATCACTACCACTTCGAATGTCTGGAATTCTTTGACGGGAGATTGTGTGTCGTTGGGTATGGGAGCTGTCTGCATTGTCGCATTCTCGTTGCTAGTCCCGAATAAGACGAAGTTCATTGTGGTTGAGGGGGCTGTGGGAGAGGCAATTGCGAATGTTTCGGTGGAAATGAGAGATCTTCCAGTGGATGAAGAGTGGGCAGCTCCTGAAAAGAAAAGGGTGACATCTGGTCGTAGAAAATGCAGCTGCGCAGGATTTGAGGCCAATTGAAGGGGAGGACTACGTTGCTGAAGAAGCATTGACTCCGGAAAGCGTCAAGTTCCAAAAGACTCGCATGGTATTCCTTGATTATTGGATCCCTTATTTCCCTGATAGTAAATACCCAATCCTGTCATTTAATGGAAACAAAGGCTACCTGTGCTTAGCTTATCACTTTCACTCTATACTGGACGGGCTATGATTTCTCCGTCAAATTCATCACTGGTTTTGTGGTGATTGTTTTCATCTGGGTTTGGGCCTCATTCATCGTCTGTATCTTTATGCCGCTATGGGAGAGCCGGAAGGACATGTGGTACATACTTTGCGCTATGTACAGAGACATGATCAGGGAGAAGGTTCATCACACAGAGTGATCCTGCCTTTGCAACGCGGCTATATGAGAAATACCTTGATGGGAAAAAAGTATATTAATACATATTCTTACCTTACTCCCAGAAACAAACAGCGCGGCACTCGATGCTTTCTCTCGGTGGTAGATGCTCCGTTCCTTCAAGCACGATTGCTGTGTGGGGACATCTCCAGCCAGGCAAATCTTGCTTTGTGTCATAACCTCTGAACACAACCAGATCTTCTGGGCTCATATCAGGCATATAGTACCACCGGTGCTGCTCACTCGCACTGCCATGGGACATGATGTAGTTTCCCGACTCAACCCCACTGGGAAACTTTCGGGCTCTGAGCTGATAGTCTGAGCCCGGCACTGTTTTTGCATCCGCTAGTGCCAGCGGATCTCTCTTAACAGTTTGAATGGGTCGCCAGATATTCACGTAGCAAAAACGTGAGCTGGTATCGTAGAGTTTTGAAATGTGCGGTGGCAATTGAAGTTCTTCTTTTGTCCCTTCCAGAAGCTTGGGAACGCCACAGTAGTCGACGTGAGGATGGCCGGAAGGGTCACCTGCGTTTCGTCGAACAAAGTGATTGAATACGTAGACCGTAGTTGCACCAGTACTTATATATAAGTAAGTTTCACAAAGCCGGCTTTTGACTGAGAAGGACACCTTACATGGACTGCACAATGGCGGAAATTTCTGGGTAGTACTCATGTTTGATAGCTTCATCGTCGACGTGTCTCTCTTTGGACGGCAATTTGACGAATTCGAATCCGTTTGCGTTGATCTTGAATTGGTTTACGATCGGCCGGACATCATGGATCGTCATCGAACGAGCTGATGCCGTTCGCTCTCCATGGATAGGCTTCTTGAAAATACCGGGCTGTCTGGTAGTCCCATCCGCGGCGAAGTAGTTGACGTTGGCTACTACATCCTGTGGACCGGCATAGGACATCTTGAAGCAAGAGCAAGTTGCAACGATTGCCGGTTCTTCAACAGGCAGAGTTTCGACTAGGCAACGCGATCATCAGATATAATACCACAACAACGCTATTTGAACTTTGCGGACAGATGGGAATCAGGAATACCACTTGACGGAGTCTCTTCACGAGGTTGTAAGTAACACCGTGTTGATTGGCTGTTCATCGACCGACTTGAATCGGACAGTTTCCCCGCACAGCATCAACGAATAGAAGCAAACCTTCAGCCTGTAGTACGCATGCTATGGTTGCTTATATTGCAATAACGGAAAGACTGGATCTCTGCTTGAACTACCGGTACTAATGTATGTTTTGCAATTGCCTATGCCGGCAAAGGGAGCGAGATATGGCTTTTGAGGCAGAATGAGGGTTTGGAAGAAGGATAGAATGAGAAGAGTCACTCGACCTGAAGCAAAATTTTGATGAGCAAAAATCAAGGCAAATAAACAATAAAAAAACCTCCGCATTGTATCTACTTGATAATAGCCCAAAAAGTTCAGTTGCGTACTAACTGTACTTGCCCATTCTTGAATTCACCGGTCCCGAAATCCGAGAAAAGGAAGAGCAAGGAAAAAACCACAGCTTGGCGGTCGTGTTCTCTCAAAAACCATCGTGATGTAGAACGTTCCTCGTATTAGTGATGAGTTGAGATCCATGAAGAACTGTTCAGTTACCTCCTACTTTGAGAGATCTCATCGCGTCTCGGGCCCACCTCGGCAGACGCGTCTTCCAGACTTCAAAGAGCCAGACCAGAATCGTTTTGATATTAGAACCCTCCAAACCAACCATGTTCAGATGATACTAATAGATCTCTGCAATGCCAATCTGTATAGAATGCCGGTACCCCGTCAAGACTCTCTACACCGAATACTCGGGCGCCGATGATCGCTCCTCTGGTCATGGCGTACGCCTCACGGTATGCAAGAACTGCGGTCGTTTCTGCGATAAATACGTAGAGCATGACTTTGTGGTACTGTTTATTGATCTAGTGTTGATCAAACCGCAAGTAGGTCTTGTGAAGCTCTTTCAGACTGTCTGTTGCTAATGTTTGAAGGTGTACCGGCATCTATTGCACAATACGTTAATGAGAGAGCATGATCAATTCGATGTATGAAGCCCTCTTTCTCCTACAAGGTGTTTACTTATACAACACAGCCCTCCATAATACGCCTCGGCATTCTCCTCCTTCTCTTCGATGTCTACCTCACCTGGGCGCGAATCGAAAAGCAAACATCCAATAACCCCCCGCAAACGAAAACAACAGCAATTTCCTGCGTCTGGCGCAACAGCCCATAGTCTTCCAATACGTTTTCTTCCGTACAATCCCCTCGTCCCATTTCTAAAGTCTCCAATTAACGGCTTCTAGTAATCCTCTGCGCCCTCTCAACACTCTCCTTCCACCTCTCCATCCGCTTCCTAACCTCCTCCCCGCTATCCCCCCTCGTCCTCTCGAACCTCATCCCCCGCTACCCGCGCCCGAACTCCGTCAGCACGGCACTGCTCGTCTCTTCCTCTACAAAGCTCTTCCCGATCCTCATGGTGATATGGGAATACGACGTGCCAGCTGCAGCACGATCACTGGGATGGGCGGTGGTTGCGAATAATGTTGAAGCGCTGAAGATTCTACTGGATTGCGGGTATGGGACTGCGGCGATCTTGGCTACGGTTGGGGCGATTTCGAGATGGATGGTAGGGAGGGGGATTCTTTGGGTTGCGGGGCTGGATGGGGTTGATACGGTGGGCGATTCGGGCGTTGCTTCTGATGGCAAAGCGTTGTGGGCTGTTGTTGAGTTGGGGAGAGAATGGGGAGGGAGATTAGGCTTAGGGTAGTGAATGTATATGGCGTTTTTGGGGTAATGTGGCGTTAGATTGCTTGGTGTGAAATCCTGGGACCTTGTATTATGATTCTCTGCATTTCTGCTTGGAGAAGCACAATTTCAGGCCATTATGGGACGCCTTGGATTCCGAATCGATAATCTCACAGCACTCCGTGTGGAGAAGCTCTAGCTGTCTGTCAAAACGTTGCCATTCAAGCAGCTAATAGCTCCCATTCCATATCAATACACAAAGCTCTCGAAGGTCCCATCCTATAACCCACACCCCAACGCCAAATATACATCCATGCAATCCTACTTCGACTCCTCTCTGTAATGTAGATCTTTGTCCTCAATTCTCATGCGCGGCCCCTGTTCTCAAGCCGCTTCGTCGGGGTACGATAAGTGGGTGCCATTGTGCGAGGAACGTAATAGCTATTCAACAGATTGTGTCAGTCTTTTGTTCTCCGGCGAAGAATGGAACACGGGACGAACGTACCCCACATGATATAGCAGCTTGCGAAGGAAAGGATCAATGAACTTCGCCAGATTCTGTAGAGCTGTCAGCAGGATCTCCGGCAGATTCATAAAGGCAGATATGGCGAGCGTACGTTTGTGTCTCGCCTTTGGGCGCCAAGAACCATCCTGCTGCACAGGCAAGGACGATTACCACGAGGCCGATGATGATGCTCCAGCTAGATGCGAGTGATATGTTAGCTGACGGCCTGCCAGGATGCCATTTACTGTTGTATATAGAAATAAATGTGCTGCTTACCCGTTCGCCATGTTGTCGAGTGTTTCTGAAGCTTGGGTTGCGCTTTGGGGAGCTGTCTTGATTCAGGCGAAGCTTGAAATACACGCTTAGTAAGCAAGGCTTAAAGTCACTAGAGTCAACCTTCACTTTCTTTGGATTTGTCTCAAAAGCAAAACTTTACCATCCTGATTAATCTCAATCTCTGCCTTTTCATTTACGAGTATCTAGGCTCTGCTTCTCATTTACGACCATTCAGTTTTCAAATTTGAGCCCAGCTTCTTGTCTCACAGCTCCATAGATTGCAGCAATATCTCCGGCCTCCCCGCGATGCTTCTTGACTTGCTCCAAGTGAGCGTCTGCCACTTTCAAGGCCTTCAAATGTGTTCCGGCATCCTTAGCTAATTGCATAGCATGGCCCGCGTCCTTCCTTGCAAGATCAACCGCAAAAAGAGGCTCCTCCCGCTTGTGGTAGTCTCCTGAAATCATCCTCGTCGAGTAGGCAGCATAGGGACCAGGAAACATCGCCTCAACAAACTCATGCAGGTTGTCGCTGCCCAATCCAGACTTCTCCGCCAAGACATGACCCTCTGACAAAGTCTCAACCAAATTGATGAAGAATGTATTTCCGATGACCTTGAGAAGAAGCGCCTTTCCAACAGGTTGTCCTCCAAAATCGATATCGGCTCTTCCCATTACGCCCTTGGTATATGGCTTGACCTTTTCTACACTTGCTTTTGGACCAGCAAGAACACAAACAAGTTGACCGATGTCCGCCATGGCGGGGGCTCCAAAGACGGGACATGCTACAAACTCGGCTCCAGCGGCTGTGATCTTCTTTGCTAGTCCTTCTGTGGTATCCGGATGGACTGTTGAGCAGTCGACAAATAGCTTGCCTTTGCTATCACCCTTCAGGGCTGCATCAATGGTTTGGTTAATTGCCGCATCATCTCCAACGCACGTGAATATGATGTCCGCTTTTGAAACGGCTTCTTCGACAGTGGAGGCAACAGTGGATTTTCCAGCAGGTAGAGATTTGCTCAAATCCGAAGCACGCTTTTCTGTACGGTTGTAGATGATCAAAGGCTTGCCGAGTTGACCTTTCTCAACAAGGTTCTTGCACATGCCCTTTGACACTGTCAGTAGGTATAAATGGAGGGAATAGGCACGAAACTTACCCTACCCATAGACCCAAGCCCAAGGAATGCTAGTTGAGGGGCCATGTTGTCAAGATTCCGAGTTTTGTAGATGAAGTCTGACCAAATTGTAAGTGTGTAAATGTGCACTTTGCTGGTGATGGACTTGAAGCTTTGTGTACGTCAGAGGTTGATGGGGTAGTGACAGACCGCAGCAATATCCGACAACCTTATATAGGTTACTTGGAACTTTTATAAGAAGTTACCTTAGCAAAAGCCGTTTGGATTAACTAATCCACATCGTTGGGCCAAGTACTTGTTTTCTCAAAACTACCCGTCCGGTCCGTGCGATTCGCATGGAGGATGGACCGGACGGAATGGAGGCCGAAAAGCGGCACTTATACGAGTAATCATCAACTCTTATCTCCCTCGTAATCCAGACCTTGGTGGACCAGCCAGAGAGATCAGATCTGGGTGAGGCCCGAGCGTTATCGATAAGGCTAGCGCCGGCATCGGATCGGTCATCGAAATTCACCCTCCACAGACACAAGCCAGACGTCAGAATAAATCATTCAAGGGTTCTCTCACTCCTTGAGAATCTCTTCATGCTGCTTTCAAGGTGATTTATGGTGATATATTATTCCAACATGCACGATGATATTGCAAAATCTAGCTTGCAAAAAGGGCAAAGGAGTGGCTGGTCATAGTGTGAGTCAAGATTTTGAAGCGGTGAGAATATATTTAACTTTTGGCAGGTACAATGCTGGGCAAAGCGTCGAAGACACCTCGAGGCTTTCCCTGAAGATGGCACGCGCGGATTTGCCACGGACAGACCATCCGCGAGTCAATTGAGAGAGGAATTGGCAAAAGAGCATGTCAAGAATCTATCCAACAAGCAGAAAGCGAAGAAAGAAGCTAGGGCGGTAGACAAGGTGCGAGTCCAGCAGTTGGGATTGTATGTAGTTCTAATTAATCACAGGACTTTTTCATGTCAGTTTTAAATTCATCAGCTACGAAAAGAGACGCAAAGGCATATATACAACGTTTCACTCCGTCAAAAGAATCACCAAAGCCTCCCCAAACGAACTCTGCCGCCCCCGAGCAGAGAACGCACCCATCACAAGGTAACGGTGTCAATCTCGGGGGATTATACGGACCTGCTTCGGTTGTGGGGAGCCCGCAATTTCTACAGTATCCTCATAAACAGACCGGGTCCTTGGTGGGCCCTCGACTACATGTTGCATTGGTCAAGATTAGAGCCCCTCAGACTTTGGATGACGAAACTCTCAATGGCGTAGGGAGAACATTGTCACAACTTGCACGGCTAGGACTACTAAGTGTGGTGGTGGTTGATTGCAATCGAGTTCCAGAATCTACCCAAGATCCTACTTGGCGGTCAGTAGCAACAACCCAGGCAAATCGAATTGTGGCAGCGATCGATTCGGAAGGAGTCACAGAAGCAAGATTAGTCGACAACATTATAGGAGTATATGAGGGGTCTGAAGAGCCACGATATGGAGCTCATACACCCATCGCAACGCATGTCACTCTCCGCGAATTGATGATGACCCCTCTAAGACGTGGTGTTATTCCGGTCATCCCTTCTCTAGGCTATACAGACATGACTCAAACTGCAGTGCCAATCCTAGCTAGTGATGCTGTACTTGCCCTTACAAGGGAGCTCGCAGGACTTCCTACCCAGACTTGTCCCGATGAAGACCCAGAAGAGGTTAGAGAAAGGTTACAGACTCGACGCGCCGAGGTCTCCCTCGATCGTATTATTATATTGGACCCCCTTGGAGGAATCCCGACATCTGATCGTCCAAATGGCTACCATGTCTTCTTGAATATGGAGCAGGAATTTGAACCTGCGAAGAAAGATTTGCTCAAGGGGGTTCAACTGGACACGGCTGAAGCCTCTCTACAAGGTCAATCCAAGCGGGACCATGTTTCCGACCTTGGTTCAAGCAATCCCTTTTCAAGGTTTGTGGAAACAGAATTTGGGGGCCCAAAGTCTACTCCACAGACGGTGGCTTCAGAACCAGAGGCTACCACTACACCAAAGCCAGAAAACAAGTACCATCTCCAGAACCTCGAATTGGTCCGTTCTGTGCTTTCAATGCTACCACCTAGCTCATCAGCCTTGTTGACTACCCCGGACGAGGCAGCGAACGCCGGCAAGGAGACTCCATTCCGAGCTGGAGGTGTAGGCACGCGACGACACCGGAATCCCTTAATTCACAACCTACTCACTGACAAGCCAGTGTTCTCATCATCACTGCCAATGGGTCGCTTAGGTCAAACAAAATCAATGATGGGGGATGACCCCTCCACTTTAGCTGCAAGCATTACTCCAACGACTTTCGCAAAACACGGAATGCATATCACTATGTTTCCTGATCCGAAACTTGCGCCTTGGGAGCCACCACAGCCTGGAAAGAAGCATATAAAGCTGACAGACTCATATATCGATCTCCCTCGTCTGGTGCATCTAATAAACGATTCTTTTGGGCGCACACTTGATGTCAAAGAATATCTCAAGCGTGTCAATGGCCGTATTGCCGGAGTTATCATTGCTGGCGAATACGAAGGCGGAGCTTTATTAACGTGGGAAACACCACCTGGTGTGCCTGATGATGGAAGTCCCGAAAGCAGAGCTAGAATGGTGCCATATCTAGACAAATTTGCCGTTTTGAAAAAATCCCAAGGATCTGGGGGAGTCGCAGATGCTGTATTTACAGCCATGGTGCGAGATTGCTTCCCAAATGGCGTGGTATGGAGGTCAAGATCTACGAATGTGGTCAATAAATGGTATTTTGAGAGATCTAGAGGGACTTGGAAATTGACTAATACGGGTTGGACAATGTTCTGGACAACTCCTGAGATGGATAGACAGACGTTCCTTGATTATGAGGCTGTATGCCGTGGAATTGAACCTTCGTGGGCCGATGGCAAATCAATACTAGATTAAAATTTCACGTTGAGCAAAACACCGCCGTTCATACAATCGTAATCAGCGAATAGTAGTGATAAAAGGGGTATTAGTTTGAAGGCTTTCAGGGGTCTCAAATGCTGACTCGAGATTATACTTCTCCTTTCCACAATAAGCTAATAACCTGCTGAGAAAACATGAGTCCAGGATTTTTTCCTAAATAATAAAGTTACATCTTCTAAGCAAGTAGTGAGTTGTTTAAGTTAGGTCTATGCAAGAGCTTCATCTTACTTATCAAATGGACCTCACTGGCACGTGAAGGCGAAGGAGTCTCATGCTAAACACAAAAGCGGCACTCATTATCATTGACTTTTAGTAGTATACATGGTGCCGCTTTTGGCACCGCAAGTATTACGGCGCGCTAAAGATCGTTCTGGGATACGAAGCATGCTTGCTTGCTCAACGAGTTGACCTCCCTTTCTAACATAAACAAAACAATCAAATCCTCAAACCACTGTCATATCAAGCATACTCCCCCACAGTCGCCAATATGGATAAAGTTTCAGCATTTGGCAAGAATTTCTCGTAAGTTCTCCAAGCCCATTTCAATGTTATCGTCGACACCAAACTGTCTTACCTGGCATCAGCAGCCTATATGGAAAGTATGCGACGATGCTAACATTTCATTTAGGGCCACATTTACTCCATTCGCCGCCCGCACACAGCAATATGTGAAGGAACAGCTTGGACAGACCGAGGACAAGGTTAGAGAGTCGTTCCAATACCTATAGGCAGACAACTAATATACCTTCCTCATCCAGACCCAGCTGCCTCCGGACTATATCGAACTCGAGAAGCGAGTTGATGCCTTGAAACAGGTTCACCAGAAGATGCTCCAGGTTACGTAAGTGCTATCATGGAGAATACTGGTGACAGAAGTCTTGAGTCTAAACCTAATCGCTTGTCTACAGTTCCCAATACTCCAACGAAGGATATGATTACCCTGCGAACCTCAAGGAGAGCTTGGGAGACCTTAGCCGCACAGTCAGCGAAAAGGTTCACCTCCTATCATCCGCAACCTCCCCTGCTGAGGCCCAAGCAGCCCTCACTGCTCCTCCCTCTGCGAAACCACAACCAAAGACCTTCAACCATGCCATCGCTCGGGCCAGTTTGGCCAGCAGCCAGCTCCTCCAACAACAAAATGCCGGTACCGGTGAAGACCCTCTCGCAGCCGCCCTGGAAAAGTATGCGCTCGCCAGTGAGCGTGTTGGTGAAGCTAGACTTGCACAAGACTCTCAGATCCAGAGTCAATTCCTCGCAGGCTGGAGCACAACTCTTAATACCAACCTGATGTTCGCGACCCGTGCTAGGAAAAGTGTGGAGAACTCGAGGCTCATGCTTGATGCAGCCAAGACAAAGTCCAAGAACCCCGGTTGGAAACTACCAGGCCAAGCTTCTGCACGAGCTGAGGGGCAAGATGAAGGCGATGCGACTGAGGAGTCCCGAGTCGAGGTTGAGCAGGCCGAGGATGAATTTGTCGGCCAGACTGAGGAAGCAGTTGGCGTTATGAAGAACGTAGGTGTCATCCATTTCCTGACCTCAATACATTGCTAATCGTTATAGGTACTCGATACCCCTGAGCCACTCCGCAACCTTGCCGATTTGATCGCTGCGCAGCTCGAATACCACAAGAAGGCATATGAGATTCTCAGCGAGCTTGCCCCCGTTGTTGATGGTCTACAAGTTGAGCAGGAAGTGAGTAGGTCCAAGGACTTTTCTGCTTAAGCGGACGCTGATGAAGCACTCCTCGCAGGCCAGCTACCGAAAGAGCCGTGATGGGACAGCGTAGAGTGTATGTTCTGACTGAAACAGGAGACCAAAGGTTCTTTCTCATCGACCAGGGATAGTAGTGATTTGTTCTGATTTCAGAGAACTGGTAGCTTGCTGGTTCACTCTTTTCCTTGGGTTGATATCTTTTTTCTGGGCGGTGTTCAATGGTGTATGTCGAGACAATCGATGAGATTCCCCCACTGCCACTTGATTTAAGAATACTGCGATTTATGAACGAATACCTGAGCGCTAGCTTTCCATACATTTTCCAACTTCAGGTTTGTGACGAATCAACTCCTTGCTACCTTATGGAAGCCGATAGTCTGCCATTACCAACTGTGACTTGAAATCCGTCCACCTCTACATGATTATACATGTGCACGTGGTAATGTGGCACCCAGATTGGTGACGATCCCTAGATTATTACTGCTTTGGGGAAAGTAATACGCTAGGAAAGAGTCTTTTATTGAGAGTAGTCCTGCTCTCTATAATAGCCTATTATTCCAATTCATATATCTAAAATCTTAATGGTGGAACTGCAGGCTTATTCCCCAGCGCTTCATCAATCTTTGCTAAAATCTCCGGTGTCAGCTTCTCTACAAAGCTCAGCGCCTGGATATTCTGATGCACCTGCTCTACCCTCGACGCCCCCGTAATCAACGACGATACATTCGGATTGCTCAGCACCCAGGCCAGTGCTAGCTGCGCCAGCGTCGCCCCAATCTCCTCCGCAATCGGCTTCAGTGCCTCAACCTGCTTCAGCTCCCGTTGCCACGTCTCGTTTCCGAATGTTGCAGCGAACGACTTCGTGTACTTATCCGTCGCCTCGGCCAAACGGCTGCCCGCCGGCGGCGTCTCGACGCCATTGTACTTTCCCGTCAGGATGCCCTGCTTCAAGGGCGAGAAAACGGTGAGACCGGTGCCGAACTTGCCGTATAGCCAGCGGAAGTCGTCCTCGACCTTGGTGCGGGTGAGCAGGTTGTATTGCGGCTGTTCGACGGCGGGGCCGATGAGGTTGAGTCTGTCGGCAGCACGCCAGGCGTCGGCGATCTCGGAAGCGGTCCATTCTGAAGTGCCCCAGTAGAAGGCTTTGTCGGTATTGATGAGGTGGTTGAAGGCGCGGACTACTTCTTCGATTGGCGTGTTGCGGTCGGGACGATGGGCGTAGACGATATCGACGTAGGGGAGGCCGAGGCGCTGGAGCGAGAGGTTCAGGCCTTCGATGATGTGTTTGCGGGAGAGGCCGACGTTATTGAGAGGGTTAGAGGGGTCGGCTGAGTTATTGAGACCGAAGTAGATCTGTGGGAGTTAGTACTGCTGTTTACTAAACTATGGTGTTAGATTTACCTTTGTCGAGACCACGAGGTCGTTCTGCTTCCAACCAAACTTCTTGATGGCAGAACCGAGGACGATTTCAGCCTTGCCTGCATTGTAGTTCTCGGCCGTGTCGAAGAAGTTCACCCCAGCATCATGCGCAGCCTTTATGGAAGCAAAAGCATCGTCTGGAACAGATCAGTCTTAAGTTCTTGCGATTGTCTAAACGTCCATTCCACGGGGTACTATACGTACCATCTGTAACATGTCCTCCGTGGGTAATCCAGCCGCCGAGAGATATGGCAGATACTTTCAAACCCGTGCGTCCGAGGAAGCGGTATTCCATCTTCGATGCAGACATATTCAGAAGCCGTTACCTTGTTTATGAAGAAAGAGAAGAGAAGTCAATATAGATATAGATATCAGGATAAGTCTACTTGTTGTATAGCGCGTGAGCACATCATCACGACTAGCAAAGCCCCCACTCTCTATGTACACCTATTTCAAGTCTGCCAGACTCGCAGCTTGATATATTACGTGCTCGACGCCTTAATTGTGCCTTCAACTTCCCCGCCTATCTTTGGATGAATATTCGTCAACGTTAGAAAGAAGTAGGACTGCACTTAGGTAGGGGTCCACCATCGAAACCCTCTGGCTTCATTCTCACGTGGGTTGACTTATTGAACCTACGACAGATGTATCTTTTTGGTTTGTATTTTCCTTTAAGGTAGATTATTTGATCTCTATGATAATAATTCCAGAACCTTGTTGCTTGGATTGAAGCTCAAAATCTACCACGCCCTGAGAGTTCACCTCACCCCCTCGCTGGAGAAAATCGAGCTCAGTTTCTAAGTAAATACAAAAAGCGGCAATTATTGTTCCAATTTTAAGTCTCCATTCTGGTTTGAAGTCTTGTGCGGCACCGTTCTTTCTATCCAGGCCCAGCCAGTCTAAAAAATGGCCACACCATCCTTCCATCAACCCCATTGAAGCATCTCTCTATTCTGAGGACTTCAACTCCCTCGATTTAATCCTCACGACCTTTGCTCCCGTATCCTCAGCAATTCCCATACTAACCTCGTCACTCTCCTCTCCCGCCGATGTGAAATGCTCTGCTACCGATGTGAAGTTTTCGCCGTCTACTGCCTTCCCCTTCTTCGACTTCTCCAGCCACGCAAGCAAGACCGCCGTGACAGCGAGCAGGAAGCTGAAACCGCCGGCAGTATAATTACCCGATACAACAGCAGGTTGGTCCGTCGTCTTAAAGACAGCCAGCGGCACCGTGGCGATAAAAACCCAAGCCCAGACGTTGAGACCTGCTGAGGCGAAGGCACGAGTTCCTGGGTCTCCGGCCCTACTCGATACATTAGCCGTTGGAGATCTTCTTTGGAGGTTCTGAATAGTAGCAAGACACTCTTACAGAAGATCTTGTGTCCATGCCCAGAACATGCTGTTGCTGGCTTGCGCCCAGCCGGTTTGGTAGTACAGAAACCAGCGGAAGGCGCGGTTCTTTGGGAAGACTGGCGTTGCGCCGAGGAGGATGCAGACGATGCCATTGACAACTCCTCCGAGGACTAGCATGGGCCAGCGGCGGCCGCCGAGCCAGGTATCACCTAGGGGGGTTTGTCAGTATGGTTTGCGGACTTGTTTATTAGCTCTCAAAGGAGAATGGGAAGATAAACATACTGGACCAAGCCATGAATAGCGTTACAGCTACAACGACAGCCTGAATTGGAGTGGTATAATTATCTGTGAGGTTCGTTAGGGGCTAGTTTATAACAATGATCAGGCTTTATGATGCTACATACTGATCTGGGGAATAGTATAGGATTTGGGCTTCTTTGTGTTCCAAGCCTTCAACCAGAAAGCCATGGAATTTGAGGGCTGGTTGCCAATAGAGTTGCAACTTCACATTCATTAGCATCTCATTTTCTCTGCAGATTAACTTTCCTTACATGGAAATGACCCAGAGCAACCAGATCTCCGGAGTGAGCAACCATCGCTTGACCTGCGCCTTCGTGAAAGCACCCTGCTTGACGCGTCCTTCTTGCGGATTACGATCTCTCGCTAGTTCAATCTCCTAAGTAAGAGTCAGTTTGTGGGTATCTTATCGAATCCACCAAGAATACTTACCGCTTCACTGAAAACAAATCCTGGCTTCTGTCTAGCGGGGACGTCGGGAAATAGGAACACTTGAGGGATGATGATCCCGACTGAAATGATGCCATCGATAATGAAAAGCTTCATGCTGTTAGTACGGTACCTATGTGTCTGTCCAAGAGCAAGTATACATACCCATCGCCACCCAGCAAGTCCACTTTTACCATTTAATCCCGTATAAACACCAGCTATAGCTGTCAGTTTTGCAGATTAGAAAGGCTGGGTCAATGAATGCTCTTACACTGAAGATAGGAACTGAACATGGGACCGATTGCCGTTGCACAGTTGATGATTGCGAGACGCTGTCATGGGTTAGAATTCGTGTGAAGAGAATGTGCCAAGATATATTGGCGTACCCTTGCAAGTTCTGCTTTTTGATACCATCCTCCGCACATATAGACAACTAAATCAGGTGTCAGAAGAAGAGCCTAGTGATGAGTTTGAAGGGTCGTTTCTCTACTCACTTGCGGAGTAATGACCACTAGAATATTTATTAGTTGACCATAAAAGCAGAAGTCAGAGGAGGGATTTCTTACGTTTCAAATATTCCAACTAAGAATCTCAGGACATACATATGAAGAGATGTTTTCATGCTGGCCTGGGCGAAGGTGCTTGATGATTATTAGCAATGGAATGACCAGTAAGAATTGATGTTATTTACCAGATAGTCCAACCCAACTCCATGGCTCTTCACGGAAAGATTAGCCCACGAAACGATTATAGCTTTACCTGTTGTTTTGGAAACTTACGGTATAAACCATCTTGGATTAACTCTCGTGAGTAAAAGGTTACACGGCCAAAGCCCAAGGATATTAGCAACGCTGTAAGCGGTCTGCAAAGTGAAAGTAGTTAGTCAAATGGTAGGACTCGTCGCCTTGGGATGCATTCTCACGCTCGCGTAGTTAAGTTGGTTCCCATAGAGACTGAGATCTTCTTTCATGCCCGACACGAACGCGGTATTCAGATTAGAGCTAGACTCGTCAGATTTCGAATTGATGTAAGAAATGAACTTTCTTACCGGTCAATATATTTGATAAATGTTCCCAGACACCCAAAAGTCATGAGGGTCAGGTCCAGCTACCATGAAAGTCAATCAATATCCAATGAATAAGAGATCTGAGAACACACTTTGAACAGCAAATGGCGTTCCTAATAGAGATTAGTAAT
Organism: Lachnellula cervina; assembly: GCA_007825325.1. Classification (NCBI taxonomy): domain Eukaryota; kingdom Fungi; phylum Ascomycota; class Leotiomycetes; order Helotiales; family Lachnaceae; genus Lachnellula; species Lachnellula cervina. The sequence continues at coordinate 12,499 of QGMG01000338.1, read as the reverse complement.
ATACAAGCGAATAAGACTGTGTGTGGTTCATGCCTCTGGCGACTTATCCCACGTATCCCAAAAGTAACTCCTCCAGGTTCGCGTCCGGACCGACACATCAACACCATTCTCGACCCCAGCTGGCTTTGCATGGCCAATGGCTTTCCGCTCGACGTTGTCTTGCAATTTTGGTTGACTCATTGTAACTCCGTAGCTATAATAGCTAGGGTTTTCACTTCAGGCAAGCAAGTTGGTATCAATTGCTAATGATGCCAAAAGAAAAAACAACAAACAATGCAATGGTGATACAGAATTGTTGATATGATATACATATAAAGCTATCAGATGTTTTAAGCTAAATTACCGTAGTTCAAGCCTCCGTTGTGTTCTGGAATTGACAGCTAGCACGGCATCAGGACTAATATCACGTATTCTTGAAAGTGGTGGATTTCTGAGCAGATCGAATTAGTGAAGGGTCCATATGTAGCTTTTTCATTGGCAGCAAGCTCTTTATTCACAAAAGGACCACCAAAAACCGACCCACAGCTTTGGGCCCGAACTTCTTAGCGGATAATATACTCCGTGTCGTTGTCCTCCGTCTTTTGGGGCTGCAGGTGTGGCAGCTTCAATTCCCCGCAGATCGTCTAGATAGTAGATAGGCCAAGTGCTTGGCTTTACGAAGTACCAAAGAAGGATAATTGAGCCAGGCTAAGGCACGAATAGAGTGATAGCATTACTTTCCACGTGGATGGGCCATCAACAACGGGCTGCCTCTCCGGTGTTACCCATTACTCGGATTCCAAGTGTAGGGTTGTTTGGCCAATTGGACAAGGTCTTGGCCCTATTCTTTCTACCTAGTTATCATGTTAATGCTTTTTACGTAAACAAATTGTGGCAGAAACGATATGGCATCAGCACTTCAAGTATTGCACCATTTAACGTCAATAGCTGCTGTCAGGGTTCAACCGTTTCTTTACCACTGTCCTCGCTCTTTAAGTGGCTTTGCGGGGTAGTTTCACCTGGCTCAATCTTATAGAACAAGTCCAGTTGCTTTTGGACTTGGTTGTGCTCTTAGATTTCGAGTTCTTTCGTAGTATCAAACCTGAGAGGTGCTCTTCCTACCATTAAAAGACAACGATTCAACCGTTCGCCTCATGTCGTCTGCCTCGATCGCTTCGGCGACTGCGAAGAATTTCGCAGCAGATAGCACCCCGAGTTCCCTTCTCCAGCTAGAAGTCTTCGATATTCCATCTTCTCGAAATGTCCACGGCAATGCTTTCCCTCTCGGATTGCGCCCAACGGCGTCGACAGAAAATCCTTCCATCGAAGAAGTGACAGCTCACATCAGGGAGCTGGCAGATCAGGGAATAATCCAGAGCCTGCTAACCAAACGTAAGCTTGACTTGAAATGTATTACTTGTTTGGGAACCTGACAAGCTTCTAGACGGCGTGATACTTTTCCGTGGCGTTTCTGTTACTGATGCCGCAGCCTTTTCCGCCTTTACTGAATCATTCAAGTTTTCAAAGCACTATCAAGAAATAGGCCTCGCGGGAAAGAGATCCATCGTGGCTGGAAATGTCAAGACTGCTAACGAGGAGCCACCTGATGTCAAGTTCTATTACCACACAGAGTATGGCCGTAGTGCAGACTACCCAGATATTCTCTTCTTCTATTCGGAGATCGTTCCGGAACAAGGTTTGAACACCCCATTCTCAGCATGCAGAAGTAGGGACTGATAAAACATCAACAAAGGGGGCCAAACTCCAATACTGTCCTCAGTGGAGCTCTGCGATCGACTCGAGAAAGATCTGCCCCAGTTCTACCACGACCTCACAACCAAAGGCGTCATCGGCCGGCAATATTTCCCCGCGCCCAACACCGATGAGGCCAAAACTATCGGTTGGAACTGGAAGGACTCGTATGGCTTTGACATCCAACCCAGCGACTCCCTCGACGTCCAACACTCCAAAGTCGCCGCCGTACTTGCCTCAAAGCTGCAAGCGCAGGCCGAATGGCAGCCCAACGGCGCGCTGCACGTCCTGCAGAAACTGCCCGCTATCCGCCGCGTGAAGGGCACGAACAAGCCTACGTTCTTCAACGGCTTTGCGGGCGTGTATGGTCGGGCGCGCGATAATGGGGCGCTGGAGCCGCCGTACCGTGGCGCGGATGGAGGCGTCCATCTCCCGACTACGTATGGAGATGGGAGCGAAATTCCTGTTGATTACCTAGAGCATCTGCTAGAAATTCAGGACGAGATTGGATTCTTAACGCCTTGGCAACCGGGGGATGTGGCGTTAATTGATAATCAGACTGCGCAACATGCTCGGACGCCGTGGGTAGGGAAAAGGTCTCTGCTTGTGAGCCTGTGGGAGGGTCATGAGAGACTAGGAGCAATTTAGGAGCTCACGGAACATCCAGGGAGTTTCGTAAATAGAAGAAATTCCAAATCATTACCTAAAAATGGTTGATGCAAGATCAAGTATTCAGTATAGGGTGCTCGTCCAGTTTAGGGTTGTTGTTGCATTGCTCGCTCGAAAGAGACGAGACCCCACTAGTAGAAGCTACGCTACGCTACGCTACCTAGCAAGCTCGAGCTCGAGCCACCGCTACCTCACCCTCACCTCCACCTGCCACCTGCACTGTACCTTATAATTTAGCCTGGCCTGGTAGGCTACCTACCTATAGCAGGCTACCTAGGTAGGTAGAGCCAGAAGGCCATTCAAGTATCATTACACCTGGTGCACTGATCCTCAAGCAAAACATACTCATACACCCAGTGCGCCGTGAAAAAGGGCCCATAGAAGCCGCGACAATGGCGTGCAAGTCCTGATATATTGCGTGACGGCGGTCACGGACCCAAGGCCAAGTTGTCACAATGTCAAGACTCAAGACGGGCAACAATGTCCGTCACACTAGGTACTGTCGGCCATCAAAAGTGGAATGAGGACGGCAGGTATAGGCCCATGTATATACTGACTAGGCTATTTTCTACATTCTGAGCTTAATCGATACATTTTCGAAAATTTGAAAGTTACGGGCCATTTGTTTCACTTGGAATTAAGCCGACTTGTTTTGTTGGTTGACTTCCGTCTTCTTAACATGTCGAAATTTGATGTTATACCGATTATAGACTACTCCAACTTCGCGGACCCAAGCTCTAAAGAACAAGAACTGGAGAAGTTAAAAGAGGCGATTTTCGAGATTGGCTTCTTATACCTCATTAATACTGGCATCGAGGTAAAAATACCATGGCTTTTCACAAATTAGTTATATTCAAAGTGTTGCCTTTTTCTTCATCTATCCAATTTCGTCGTGTTATTTCATAGCTCATAATATATTCTAGTCCTCTGTCGATGACATCTATGCGCTCTTACCAGATCTCTTCGCGCTTTCCGACAAGGAAAAGGAAAAGTGCAGCATGCGCAATTCGCCGTCATTCCTAGGCTATACGAAATTAGGGGCTGAGTCAACTGCGAAGGCAACTGATATGCGAGAGGTATGCTCAAGAAACATCGTGTGCTAGTAAAATAGTTTGGGATTTGATACGATGGCATTGCAGCAATTCGATTTCGGAACTGTGCCGAAAAAGCAGTGGGTGGAAGGAGATCCCATATATAAGAAATTAGAAGGGAATAGCCAGGTTGGTGCTCTCCTTTTGACTGATTCTATGTCCTCGATAACAGGGAGCCTCCTTACTTTTATGTCTGTCTCTGGCTACTTACATATTACTCAGATCCCAGCACTTCCTGGGCTCCCATCAAAGCTAGAAACTTACACCCGGAACATGACACACCTATCTCATACCTTCCTCTCTCTCGTTGGCGAATGCCTCTCCCTCTCTCCCACTACATTCCACCGCTTCCTCGGCGGTATGGACCGTTTCAAACTTGTCAAATACCCCGCAATAAGTCCTACTGCTGGAGCATCCTCCTCATTCGGCGTGGGACCTCACAAAGACTCCACCGGACTCTTCACCTTCCTCTCCCAAGACTCCATCGGTGGCTTGCAAGTCTTGCTCAAATCAGGCAAATGGGTTGATGCGCCGCCCATTCCCAGTAGCTTCGTCGTCAACATCCAGCAAGGCTTTGAGGCTATCACGGGCGGACTGTGTAGTGCTACTACTCACCGAGTGTTGGTGAGGGCTTGTGTTCTTTCCCCTCTGGCTGAATTGTCATGTCTGATGCATAACCAATGCCACGTGGACGAGAAATATGTACTTGTACTAATATCAAAATGCAGGCACCAAAACACAAGACGCGGTACAGCCTTCCATTCTTCCTTGGCGTCGATCTGGATATTACACTGGAAGACCTGAAGAGCTCAGCGAAAGATATCATTGCCAGGGTCCCTGTTGTAGATAACAATCTGAAGAAGGAGGTAGATGTGCCGAGCGAGTTCATGTCAGATGAATTTCATCGTGTAAGTGATTTGTCCGTTGGTCTTTTTACTAATTGATATCGTTGAACTATACCGGTGTACTCTATTTATATGCATTGTGCTAATTCTGAAATTACCATCTAGTTTGGCGAGGCTCAGTTGCGGAATCGTATTGTAAGCCATAAAGATGTCGGGAAGAAATGGTATCCGGAGCTCTACGACAAGTATGTCACAGGCGAGTGAAATGCTGGGTTGGGATCACATGATCCTCCCCCCTATTCACATACATAGAGTTTACACCCTTATTTCCAGAGATACCTAAGAATATGTAGGAGATGCAAGCACCTGCATAACCTGAAATTAAACGCTAGCATATAGCCAATACGCTCGAGAATCGATTTCTAGGGGTTTGTGATTCGAAAGCTTTGTAGGTAAGTTCCAATAGCGACTTCGAAACTTTAAGCTCGAATTGAAGCAGGTTTGGAACTTCCGAATATCTTGATCTGTTTGTCGCTGGTGGCGTGGTGTATAGGCTTTGGCTGGGTAGGCAGCCACGATATAAGTGACCTTCTTGGAGGGAAGTTTCCCAACTCGAGAGATTTCAGGAGTATTTGTTGAAGTCGACTGTTCGTAAAATACTGCATCCACTCCGGTGAAGGGTTCTTCCAACTCCCAAAAGCTACTAGAACGGGCAATGCTGACTGCCGCATAGCCTCGTACGAACCCCTCATTTATTCTATTAAGGGAATTTAGATTAACGAGAGTCAATACTTTTCGCCGCATAAAGACTAGAAACAGCCCATTGCGGACGTCCCACGCTGTCGAGATCTTCGAATCTAACTTCGCAAAAACTTTTGTCGATGGTGGACGGCATGACTTCAACTTCTTATGTAATTCGCTTTACTAACTTACGGAGTATAAGGTAGTAAGGCTTGGCATTACATGACATGCTAAATGACACCACCCCTATAATGTGAAATAAACCACGTTTTCTATCAATAAACAACTTCGCAGGTCGCTTAGGTAGGCTCAGCACCAATATCTCACTGTCTGAATCTTGTTACTAACACTAAACAGCTCAGTTGGTTAGAGCGTGTAAGTTGCTCGCATAGGAATATTACTACTACAATCGCTTACGAGTGTCCTCAGGGTGCTAATACCGTCAATGGTAACGCCAAGGTCGCGAGTTCGGTTAGTTGCATCCCTGAATCTCAACATCAACTCAGTAACTAACTTTGACAAGACCCTCGTAGTGATCAAAGTTTCAAAGTTCATTTTTTATTGCTTTTTTGGGGGCATTTTCTTCTAGGCGACGTGTAGAACTAAACAGTTAGTCAGCTTGCAACTAATCACGTAGCGGCTTTATCTCACCCCTGTTTGAACTCTATTCTTTTTTTATGCTTCTTTTATTATTATTTACACCTTCTTTGTTATACTAGTAGCTAGTGTAAGGCATTACGGTTATGCCGAGCGAGCGTTGGATAGGTCTGCTGGCTTTGCGAGCAGGTGGGAGGGCCTCTTCGTGGAGGGCTTATCTTATGAAGGTCCACTAAGTGGGTCGGTTAGGCGACCTTGGCAAAGTTTTTTTACTTCTGATTACCATTCGAGTGGATTTGCAGGTATACAAAGATTTTCATGGCTTCTGCACATACAGTCTCTTTCTTCCCAGATTGTAGATCAGGTCACATCGAATCACATTCATGAAGCCGAGTGCGCCATCAAATTTGAGTCAACAAATTAAGGTCCTATCTAAACATCGAGCTGGTGGTTCCAAATCAAAGGGGGCTTGCGGGACATGTAGGTGAGTCCTGGCCTCAATGCAGTAAGATGGCCAAAGCTAAGCGTAGCATCTGATAATAGAATACGACGCGTCAAGTGTGATGAGACTTGTCCTGCTTGTCGTAGATGTACGGATTCTGATCGAAGCTGTGATTGCCAATCCCCTTGTCTGCTCTTGCAGAATTACAGCGGCAAAGAATTAGCTTGGAAGCCTGGAGGCGTTCTCTCGCAGTATTTCTGAAGTGTCACGAACCGGAACAGCAGAGCCTGGGCAGACAGCAGCACTCTCTGTACGCCGAGGAATCCGTTTTTGACTAATACGATTACGTTTTTCAAGAAGTCGTGACGGAAGCAATAGCCATCAATCAACGGGAGAATGATAATGCACAAGCGCAATGACACGTTTCTAACAAGATATCGTTTAAATTCTCTATGGAAGCGGGGTTAATACAACCATTATTCTTCACTGCAACCAAATGCCGGTACCATCCAATCAGCCACCAAGCACTGGCGATCTTAAAAGAGCTGTCAACGTCTGCTGAGCATCGGCAAGAGGGCGTCTAGGATACAGCGTTTATGGCGAAGCTGGCTGAGCAGCTTCTACTGATTGAAGAGAAGGCACTTGAACCTGACTCAGAGTTGCGGGATAAGAGACGAGTGCCTGAATGGGCACGCGTTCATTATGTTCAGCTCCAAGCCGTGAAGTCGAAGCCAGATCTTGTTCTTCTCACTTATAGTCGTCTCCCAAATGGTCCGGATGGTGAATGGGATAAGCAGACGAAACTTCTGAAGGCAGGATATTCTATCAAGTGAACGACTGCCGAGGTGTGAGGTGTCATACGGAGACTATTGAGATCGTGTGCATCAGCTAAGGATAGGATATCTCTTTCTAGTAACTCGACATACGTCTATCCAAACCACATTATCACTTACAGAGTTTAACGTGAAGAGGCTTCCACTAATTACCAGATTATGATCCTAATTACAACCTTCTGTTCCGACTTTACACAAAGACGTTCTCCATGCTTTCAAGTTCAACCCCGTAGCTACGCCACTGGCATTGACCTGGATATCAAAATCATCAAGTCCGATCCCACCATACTTCTCCCCATCAGCTGACGACCACGTAACGCAGTCCAAGTTGAACCAGCCCTTGCTGGTCGATAAAGCCGATGTCGGAACCTCAACTGGCAGAAACGTGGCCCTGAAGTTGACAATTGTATTTCCACCTGCACCAGGAGACTGTAGGCCGCTTTCATACAAACGGCCCTCGGCGGTATCATATCCGTATACCTCAGCAATAATATCCAGTCCATTAGTCCCATTGACCAAGAAACGCTCAATGATGAGACCAGACCCGGCGCCATCTGTTGTGTTGACTCCCAAGGTCATCGAAATATTGGTCGCGCCCTGTGCTGACACATATGTTCCCCCGTACTTGACCGCCGCCTCCTGCTTCGCAAGCGCCTCTAAAGCTGGCAAGAACGCCTCCGCAACTGGCTCTGCCAACACGTACAGAGCGCTATCGCTTATGTCTGCGCCCACACCAAGAACCGAGAAAACAACTCCGTGGTCCGGCACCATGACAAGGAACGCGGCATATAGGCCAATTGCACCGCTTTTGGTGTAGAAATCTACGACGCGGGTGTCTATCTCAGTACGAACGATTTCCCACGGTGAACCGATAGACACTTCAAGCGAGGAGGTATGAGCTGCTGGTTTGAGCCATGATCTGGTGACGGCGGATGGAATGAGGGTCGAGTTGAGTATTGAGCGTGCTAGCGAGATGATACCGGTTGATGAGGAGTAGAGTCCACCTTCGCTATTCAAGAGTTGAGTTATTCTGTCTCTATCATTGCGGAATTCTAAGAAAACGAACTTACGCGATATCGTCTCCCAAATCCGTCTCCCACCAGGTATCACCTGTGACCAGTGCTCCTAATGACTCAGCGGGCTTGTTGGCGGTGAGATCCGTACTGCTCAGATTCAGTGGCTGCAGAATGTTTTCTACAACATATTCGTTGTAAGGGATGCCTGTGAGGTTTTCAAGAACATAGCCCAGCAGCCGGAACGCAGGATTTGCGTAGGCTGGTGTAACGAATGGAGCAAGGGTTGGACTACGGGCAGGAAAACCGGCGAAGAACTCTAGAAACCTCTCGTAAACAGCGGGCCTTACTGGTGAATGGGGAATGCGTACGTTGCCTTGTACAAGCTGGCTCAGTTGAGTTCCCACCGCATACTGGTATGTCGCTTGCGGGCAGCGCAGGTAGTATTTGGTTTGGGTCAGGAAAAATTGAAGGCAGCGACAAATCGGCGAGGGTGACTATGAGAGTCATCCTGTTAGCCCAAGCACCGCGTTTGTCCACCTCACAAGCGTTTACATCTCACACAACTGACACATCAATAGGGCAAACTTACAATCTCGCGAAAGTCCGCCTAGTTGAGAAGCCAATGCTCGCAGAGTGATAGACTCCCACTGTACCTCACTCACAGGGTCAAATCCATTTTCCTTTTGCTTCTGGGTAATGGCACGCAACTCAGGAATATACTTTGTGATTGGATCGTCCCAGCTGATTGAGCCACTGGTGTGTCGAGCAATATACAGCTGCAATGCATAAACAGGCATTATTTTCGAAACGCTACCAATTCGATATATTGTACTCGCATTGACCTCTTGAACCCCGTCTGGGGAGATGAATTCTGCTGCAGCGGTGTGATGATAGTCGAAAATAGGCGCGCCAGGAGTATCCTCGTGGATCGATTCCATTCGAATCGAGTAGGACCAGTTTGCGATTGCATTCTGTTCCAGGATCGAGGTGAGATTGGCTGCGATGCTTTGAATTACGGGGTCACAACTTGGGTTAGGCGAAGGGCTCAGCGACACCCCAAGGAAAGGGCATAGGTATGCCGATGAGACCTGAGAGAGTGTCAGGGCGGTGATAAGGACGAATCCTCTATGCTTGGGTGTTAGAAGCATGATGCTTTCGAAGTTGGGTGTGTATGAGATGGATGAGAGTCGTATGGAGATTTATTTTGAGGCAGGTGGCATTAGGTTTAAGTACTCGGTACACAAAGCCAAGACGTGAGAACTGGGTCCGAACTCCCAGAGCCGTACAGTCTGTCATCGTCAACGGGTACGAAACTCTTCTTATTAGAGATTGTACCTTGGATGTTTGCTGTGCCTCTCTTTACAGCCATGATCCAAGCTGATTTAAGGAGATCAGCAACGCAAGCGCATCTTGAACTTGATACTTTGACCCTCGCTGTGGTAGCCAATGAGAAGTACGCTTTCGCTACTCGATTTCCATAGAAGGAGTTGAGCAACAGGTGGGATATAATTGAAAAACATTCGGGAATCCTGAGGCTGAAATATAGTGGCGCGGCAAGCAAAGGGTGTACGAGCTGCGTGAGAGCACTAGGCTTTGAGATCTCCGGCTAGGGAACCAATCGAATCTCAGCACTCGTTATTCGATTAATTACTACTTACAGAATAGCTTCGCTACGTTATAATACTCCGTACTGTCCATTCCATTCCCACAGCCCAACTATTCAGACACCGTAGTCTTTAATTAAAGGCACAAGGCACGCTTTGGGGAGGAGCCTCTACTCCGTATGATCCGGTCCTGGGCCAATCAATCAAGCAGGACTCTTGTATTTAAGCTCGAGCCAATAGGAAAGTTATCCTTCATAAGCCCCGACGTTCGATAGCAGCCTGAACTATTTACTATGAGAGTCATAATCGTGTCCTGATGAACAACTCTGTGTCCTTGCGTTGAGTGAATTCGTTGGCAACAAATGCTAGCTATCGATCGAAGCCAGGCATGGCAAGGTTTCAGTGGATGAGTGCTTATCAAATCAGAAGTATAGAAAATAGCGCTCTGCTGAGATGCCAACATCTCTTACATCACGAAACTTTCCGCACCCGTGTGTGAGAGATGCGCGGTTGAGTTGTGTTGTATTTAGCTATATAGAGAGAAGATGTAGAAGCAGTATAGAGATGAAGCTAAGAAGGAAGTTATAAGGACAACCTAGAGCTTACTCATCTAGAAAAATGATTATCCTTCCCTATAGCATCCCCCTTTCTAGTTTTTGTTCTCCTATCCATTTCCCCTCCTAGTTATATTTTTAATCCTTCTATTTGACTTCCTATATTAACTATAATAAATAATTCTTAAACCTTCTTAAAGAAAATTCTCTTAAGCTTCCTATATCCCCTATAAAGAATATTTCTTATATTAACTAAAGAAAACTACTCTTAAGCTTTCTATATCTACTATAATAGAAACCTATTATAAACAACTTAGAGAAGATACTAGAGGTGTTATCTCTTAATATTAGAATATATATTACTAATTATTATTAAGTTAGAGTTAGAGTTAGAGTTAGAGACAGTCTAGTTTTAGTTCTATTATCTCTTATAAGTAGTAGACATTTCACTTCTACTTCCTTTATAAAAAAAATCTAGTACTATACTTTTAAAATATTAAAATAGAATAATTAGTATTCTAAACTTTAGCTATAATATTAGCTATAATCTATTGCTATATATTAAAGCTATATTAAAGCATCTTAGAATCCTATCTTATCTTATTTAAAGTCTCTCTCCTTTCTTAATTACTAACTTAGTTCTACTAATAATTCTCTTACTCTCTACTTATTTTTCTTATTAATATTAATAGAACCTTCTTAAGAGTAATAATAGCTTAGAGATAGTAATATTAGTAGTAGAAATTATTAGGTAGTAGGAATAGGTTCTAGTTCTAGTATAATATACTTAATAAGCTACTAACTATAGTATTAAATATTCTATATCTATAGTTCTAGTATTAGATATCTAACTAATTGCTTAATATATTATTAGATATCTTCTATTACTATATACTTATATTACTATTTTAGAATAGCTAATATTATTACTACTTTTATATCTAGAACTTTCTTATTAGTTTCCTTCTTATTATAAAGCTCTAAAAGATTCTTAGGCTTAGAGTAATTAATTTCTATTTCTTCTCGGATTACTTATATTTATTATTAGTAGTAAATATTAACCTTTAAAGCTAATCTCTTATTTCGATATACTAGTTATTAGTATTTAGTATATATATCTTATACTAGAATCTCTACTAAGTTTAGAGTCTATACTAAGTGAAGAGTAAGTTATTCTATTTCTTTTTTCTATATAGTAGCTTTTCTCTTATTAAACTTATAAACTATAATAAGATTTTTACTCTACTCTTTAATCTCTACTATCCTTTTTGCTACTACTATAGCTATATTAATATATATAAGTAGCTACTTACTAATCCTCTTACTATCTAATTTCTCTACTAAATATAAACCTTAAACTACTAGCGCTACTATTATCTATCTTCTCTCTTCTAGAACTATCTTAAATAGTCTTACTAGATTATTTATATTAAGTAAAAATAGTTATTATTTGTATTTAGTATTTAATATAAATTTCTCTACTTTCTTTAATTATAATTTAATTTAGTTATACTACTTTCTAGCCTCTAGATTCTTATTTAGTAGTAATAGTTTATTATAGTAAACTATAAGTTGTTTATTATTACTAGTAAGCAATTTGTATAAGTTCTTATCTAATCCTTTATCTAACTCTTACAAATTCTTTAGAAAGGAATTATTAGCTAACTCTTATTAAAAGAATGTTTATAAGAAGCTATATTTCTTTATATACTTATCTCCTTTCAAGTTATACTCGACTTAGTACTTATATAATTACTTCTTTTAAACTATACTACTATTCTCTATATAATAGAGTTATAAATACTTTTTTATATATATAATATACTCCTTAGTAGTAGCGCTCAATTTAAAGCTTTTCTTTATTTAGATCTCTATACTAAACTATATTACTAAACTAATCTTATCCTCTAGTAAAAGAACTAATTACTTAATCTTATACTTACTATATAAGCAAAGAATATTCTTATTAAATTTCTTACTTTATTTAATCTAATCTTTAGACTATATATCTTCTAGTTTCTTACTCTTCTTTAGTATATCCGCCTTTTCAAAAGGATTCTATCTAGTCTTTAGCCTTACTTATTTAGTTAGAGTTAGAATAAGAAAATATATAAAGAGCGTATTTAATATATACTATAATTCTTAAGGAATTAGCTATTTGCCTTTATCTAAGACTCTATAATTATTCTTCTTCTTCTATTCTAAGATAGCTTTTATCTTATTTCTTTTTAATCTTTTAAGTTATATTTTTAGGAGATTCTTATAATTAATTTTAAACTTTAGTGTCTTTGTACTCTTATTTATAAATATCTTCTTAGAATAGTTAATATTAATCTTATTCTTAAGTGTATTCTTAATTTATTAAATTAGTGCTCT
>QGMG01000337.1:0-34419 GCA_007825325.1 Lachnellula cervina | reverse complement strand
GTAGACGTGTAGGCCTGAGCTGCGGAGCACAGCGCGGTGGGATGTCTTGGGGACGTGGGTGCTGTGTATAGATGAGGCGAGGGAGGTGATGGTTAGGTCTAGACGGTAGGGGGAGGGGCGGAATTGGATGACGGTTAAGGGGCCGACGAAGAGGGTGAAAGAGCAGTAGCCCTGGCATGATACTGGGGAGATGGGCTGGTTGGGGTATAGTTGTGAGGCGATCGTGTAGCACTCTTTCTGGTCTTGGAGAGTGAGGTTGTTGCGGGTGAAGAAGGGGTCTATAGGTGTTGATGTCTCTGCATCTTGAATCTGTGGTTCTTTAGCCATTGTTATACTGGGAATTAGACATCAATGAGAATGTAAAAGAGGTGAATTTGAAGGGATAGCTTATATATGGGGGTTGTGAGGCAACTGAGGGGTCGAGGTGGTGTACCCCACGCTTATCAGTGATCCTATGACCTGCTTGCATGCGGGCGGATAAGCCCTTGGATGTGTGGATGCACAAGGCTGGAATCGTAGTTTGGAATTGCACCGAGGCAGTCTGGTGTTATGATGTGTTGTATGTTAGTCTGTGTTGGCGAATTAGATGAGTGATTTGGGTGAGATCAGACGAAGCTTGAGCATCGCTTTCACATGCTGGGAACCTCATGCTGCAGTATGCACAGGCTTTATGTAGTGTTTGTGTTAGCTTCAAGTTCCGAAGTGATATAAATTTGTTGGTTTGAACTTACCTCTCTGTAATCCAGTCAATCAAAGTTGATCCAGGATTGAAAACAGATCCAGCCTCCTGATTTTAGACTGAGCGTTCGATGAAGGATACATAGCCCCTCGGATCCAAGTGCTATGCCTGTGGACTTGTCAAACCTGGAAAATGAGGGGCTTCCTTTCGATAGCTGGATGAGCAGAGCTTGAAGAACATGAACCACCACTGGGGCCTACTCTCAATTGATCTCTAGTCAATCAAAAGAAATAGAAGAAATAGTCTTCACGACGTCCATCATGCCAAGTCCTGCAGAACAAAAGATAATATTTTTGAGTCTACAGCACTCTTATCGCATATATATCACCAACGATGAACCGGTACGAAGAAACAAGAGCCACCAGGCAGATCAAGTCCTGACCCTGACAGGCCTCCGCAATGAAAGCTCCCAACGTTGGCAGTCAGCTATGTAAAGAAAGTGCCGTGCTGCGTACAAAAGGAAATGGTATAAAAAGGGCCAATAGGGGTGTGATGTAAAGCAAAACAAGATAACCAGAGGGGAAAATAACGCCTTCGCATGCCCAAAGTCATCTCGATCCAGAATCTCACACCTGAGTCAGTCACATCCCACCTTCCCAAGAGACCCGAAATTCTCATATCGACCGCTCGTTGCATCGTGTCGTAATTAACCAATCCAATTCATAACGTCTTCAAGCAAGGGCAGCTTTCTCGCTCAGCTCCTCCTCCTTGTCTGTAACCGTCTTCCTTCTGTCCCTCATGACGGCATCCTGGCTACCCATTCGTCGGCCCAGAGCTCTCTCCAACTTCGCTCCCAATGCCAACTTGCTCAGGCTCTCGGTCTTCTCCTGGCTGGGGACGAAACGCTGACTGGCTAGCTTCTTGTTCTCAAGCTTGTCCAGGCCTTCCTCGATGTCTTTGATTTCTTGGGTGGCGGAAGCGGAGGAGAGTGTGGTCTTGACGGTGTTGGCAACAGAGGGTGCTGTGCTGTAGGTACTGTAGCGGGCGGATGCGCGTTTTGATCCTACCTATAGGGAGATGTATTGTTAGCATTGGCTGGGCGAGACGGCGTGGACGGGAGGAGAGCTGGGAAGGAGAAGTAGTATTGAGACTAACACTAGGAGCCATCATCGGACGAGATGATTCGAGAGAGCCTCCCATATTTGTTCTTTGATATTTGGTATGCGGTGAGTCGCTCTGCTGACTTGTCGCGAGATGCCTGTGGCGGTCGCGAATGGGGTCTCGGTTGATGCTGACGGTTTTGATGCTCGTAACGTTCGTGAGGAGAGAGCGAGTGTGAAAGAGAGCAAGTGTAAATTGTTGCGCAACAGAAGGTTTTTTAAAGGATCATAAGTGTTCAGCGGTCAGGGCAGAGGGGAGGGGGTGATTCGTTTCGTTTGGTTACCCCCAGAAGTGTCAATCTAAAACAAGAAGAAATGGAGGCTCCACTGCTTGCCCGGTGGGCTTGGCTTGGGTCAGGTCAGGGCTAGGACTGAGATTGCGCACTGTGCCGTCTTAGATAGAGTTAGTCTTGGGGACACAAAAGCGGCGATAGAATGATACGACACGGTACTGACAGTGGTAGTAGGTACGGATGTAACACTGAAGAGGAGAGGAGGGAGGCAAGAAGTATATGGTAGTAGAAGTATCTTTTTTATAGAGAGTCTCGTCTGGTTTGAATTGAATCAACTGAATTGAATTGAGTGGAAATCTGGAATGTTGGTTGGCTCCTTGTCAATAACACCTAATAACACCTAATAACCCCATGGATTGGAGCATAAAACGGAGAAAGGTAAGGTACAGTACAGTACAGTATAGTAGCAGAAATCACTAGGCTCGGCAGAGGAACATGACATGAATCCACATGCTCAAGTGCTTTCCGTCGTAAACTTTTAGAGTACTCCGTACGCTCCGTCTACTAAAATCCTCCGCACTCCACACCGTCTAGTCTACTTCCTTTTTCTATCATTGTTGTAATTGTTCCTCGGCGAGATAGCTGATCCTAACCAACATGTAGCTTTTATTCCGGTTCTAGGATAAGCGCGTTTGTGTTAAACAAATGACTGACTGGTCGATCGATGCACAATTGGGGCATCTTTCTCCCGTATGGGCCTACAGTATGCAGTAATGCAGAGGCACACTCGGCACAGAGGGAAAACTTCCTGTTTTTCAGGGATCGCGCGCCAGCTTAGCACCCGGTCCCCACGTGGCTATGCTTTATGAAACAACGTGGGCTTCAGGCATTACATCGACACCCCGGTAGTTCATCGATCGCTCAACGTGGTGAACCTCCCGGGCTCAGGGCTGCGCTGCCTTCATTTCCGTACGGATTTACGGTTACGGTATTTACCGTTCATGCCAAACCACACGGCGGCATGAGAAACCCCAGCTTCAGGTACTGGTGGTACAAACTTGAAAGAATCTTGAGATTTGAGATTTGAGATTTACGTGCAGCACAGTACTGTAAAGAGGTGGGGCGATCATGCAAGTTACGAAGTACTCCGTACCATCCCATCCCATTAATTACACCATCCGATCTGGGCAGTGGGCAGTGGGCAGTGGGCAGTGGGCACAGTAATACAGTACACAGAGAGGTCGAGGTCGTGACCAGAGCGCCATGATTATCAAATCGGCTGGTGCGAGGGGGGAAAACCCTAATCTGCCTGCACCCGCATCTCAATGCCTTGTGCACCATAATACACCAACGCCATTTCAACGCTCTGGAGACACAGCCACTACAGTAATTATTTGGCCTAATTGAGACATACTGAGTACCTTACCGTACCCCAACATGCCAAAACCAAAGCAGTTTCTGAAAGAAACCAAAAAGAAGTCGAAGCACGCTCCTCAGGTGACGCTCACCCCCACCCCACCCACCACACTTTTGGCTACCTAGAGTACTGTATGGGGGGCATTGACGGCTGACTTGGACAGGTTCCCACTACTGCAGATGAGTACTTAGCGGGTAGGTCATGACAATAGGTGACGGGGAATTGCAACGGCTGACTAGAATAGCTGGGGTTGATTTTGAGGAGGCTGGCGAGAAGTGGAGAGGTATGCTTTTCGACAACGGCTCTCCCGCATCATTGCTTCAAATCCTTTACTGACCCTTCCGTTCTCTGCAGCGGGCGACGCGGCTAAGGTTTTGCCCCTCCCTCCATCCCATCACCTGGGATACACCACTGATCTCGTCCCAGTCAACAAGATTCTTTGTGCGGGCTATCGACTGCTATGATGAAGGACTGAAGAAGTTCCCAGCTTCATTTGATTTGGCTTACAATAGGTGCGTGGACCTAATGATCATTCGAAATGTCCTCGCCTACTCACTACGTACAGAGGTCGACTTCAATATGAGCTTACGCAGCATCCCAAGTTGCTCAAAGAGTTACCCGGCAGTCTTCTGGATCTTTTGCAGGTCGCGTTGGAGTCGAGTAAATATGCTCTAACATTGAATGGAGATGATCCGGATGCTTTATTGTGAGTGGTTTGTGCCTGATATTCCTTCAAAAACCATTGTTACCTGTAGTAATACATTTTCCCGCATCCCAAAAAGCTCTGGGAGGATCAAGATCAAGAATCTTCCAACGCGTTGAGGTACTCCGTACCTATTGTGCTACTCGTTCCCCTTATGAAGCTGCCACATCAAGCCTATGCTGACCTGATTAGCAATACCGCTCAAGTCCTTACCAGTATTGTGGATACGCTCAACGAGCAAGGTTCCGCGGCATATAATCCAGATCAGCCAAGCCTTTTGCTTGAAGAGGCCTTGAAAATATTTGCACAATGCTTGAAGCAACAAGAGGCAGCGTACTCAGCATTCCAAAAACAACTTCAAACTGATAATAGCACGTCTGTCGATGCTGCTTTGGATGACACAACAATTGCCAATACCTCCAGCACATCCGGGGACTCCGATGCCAAAGATGAAGATCAAGTTCAAGAACAATGGGCAAGCGTGATAGTTCCAGTCTCGAAATCTTCGATCCTGGACACGATCCTGGCCCAGTTAGAAACAATGTCTACGCTTTATAGCCTCTTACGAAGTGACAAGCTGATACCCTCTATCGTGGCATATGCCCAGCCTCTTGTCGTCGAGAAGCTTCCGTTCTACGTGACCGAAACTGGTCAAGATATGGAAGCAGCTATTGCTCTCGCTGGTTACGTTAGTGCGGAGGCAGATGCGAAGTTCCGGCTGATGGGACTTGATATGCAGAGTTACAATGCATCAGTACAGCAGGTGTGTAAACTCTGCATGACTTGGATTCGCTGAAAATGGATCACCGACTTCTTGTAGAGCTTACAGCTGATCAAATGTTACAGGCTTGGAAGTCAGTCCAGCTAACGTCAAATGCCTCACACGTTGAAGGACTTTGTGACCGAGCAGAGTCATACATCAACTGCAGCAATACCCTATGCTTGAGCGGAAATGGCAACTCCCTAGACTGCAGCAAATTGCGCTGGGGTTTGCTCACGGCGGCAAACCAAGACCTCACCATTGCTTCTAGCTTCAAGGACGATAACAATATTGTAAAAATCCATCTCAAGAAAGGCGACGTGGAGCTCTGGCGTTTTCAACTTGGACAAGCACCAAGAGGACTCGAGGTCGCAGCCAAAAACAAAGCAGTTTTGCTTAAAAACGCCGAAAAGCATTACCGTGGTGCGGCGAACTTGTCAACAGTAGCTGTCGCGTACGACAGTGAGGATACCCAAGCCAAAGTGAAGGAATTATTGGCTAAGGCGCTTGGCGGCAATTCAAAACCATTGGCGGATGCACAGACGCAGTTTAAGGAAGCTGGGGATATTCTGGCGGATGCTGTGGAAGAGGGGCTAGTGGACTGGAACCAGCTTCAAGGGCTGGGAGATCCAGATGCGATGGTTGAATAATGGTTACACATATATACCAAATGTACCGATTGTCTATAAATCGTAGCATGTCTGAACATGGAATCTCCTCCCTTATAAGTCTATTTCGTTTGACCTTTCTCAGTCATTTGTCCATTTGAGATATACGAACGACTAAAAATATGTACATGCTTTAAATTATATCATCTACAGTCTTGTATGAAAGGTAGTTCTCTTTGTGCTATATTTTCTGGTGAATAATTGTCTAAAGCGATGCGGATAATATATAGAGCTTTGCTTTCCTTAAACTTATACTTACTTACCTTGCTTATAAATGTTTAGTAAATGTAGAAATTTATTAATTTAATTAGGCCCCTTCTCCCAAGAAAGAACATCTGACCTTACCAAACTTACTACTACCTAGACAAAGCTTGCAACTGTTCAAACAATGCACCAATGCCAACGCCCCCACTTTGCTCCCAGCACGTGATGAGGGTAATGACCCACTTTATTTGATTTATGAATTTTGAACTCTGATGCATCCACCTTGACCTCTCAACAACACAAATTGTCCTCACTCTCCCACTCAACTCTTGATCTTTCCTCTAGAACTTCTTTTCCGTTCCGATATTCCACTCTTCCTAATCTTATTGTATTTAACCTTGGTGGTACTGCCCATCCCTCTCTTCTAGAGCTTCTTACACGGTACTCTCCTTCAGCCCTAGAAAACGCGTTCGATATCCGTGACAGGACTCGATTCTTTGACGACCGATTTCCCGCATTCAATTCGATTCGCAGCGGCATCTAGAAAGCCTCTGTTTGAACAGCGTGCCAAAGCATCTCCGTCGGTTTTACCACCCTGCAATTCGCCTTTAGAGGTTGTTCTCAAATCACCCTTCACCTTCCAACCTCCATCCACCATGGCGACCAACGGCAACTTCGCGCAGCAGGAGCAGTATACTGCTACCTCGGGTGCCGCTGACTCCAATGCGTCTGGCAATGATCTGCCCAAGGAAGAGGTTGCCTGGTACTTTGTGGAGCAATACTACACCACCTTGAGCAAATCCTCCGAGAAGCTTCATGTAAGTCTAAAGCCCCAATCCCGAGACCTCCTGCTGACAAGTAATAGCTCTTCTATGGAAAGCGCTCCCAGTTCGTTTCTGGACTTGAAGGTGTTACCTCCAACGTCTCTGTTGGTCGACCTGTAAGTTTGCAAAACTTCTGCCTGCTGCAATGTATCTAACTTTTCAGGCTATTCAAGAGCGCATCCGCCACCTCAACTTCCAAGATTGCAAGGTCCGTATCTCGAATGTCGATTCCCAAGCTTCCGAGGATAGCATCGTCATTCAAGTCATCGGTGAAACATCAACCAAATCCGCCGAGCTCAAGAAGTTCTGCCAAACCTTCGTTCTGGCTCAACAGCCAACTGGATACTTCGTTCTCAACGACATTTTCCGATACATTAAGGAGGAAGGCGAGGATGAGCCCGTTGAGACTACTCAAGAGGAGACTACTGCCGCTGGCCCTTTAGTTGAAAATGTTGAGATGCCGAAGGCGCAAGCTCCAGCTGAGGAGGCAGCGCCTGCTGTCTTGGACGCCGATGTTGTGGACGAGAAATTGGAGACAGTTGAGACAGAGCCTACTTTGGCTGCTCCAACCACCAATGGAACTACTGAGACTACTACCGAGACCAAAGACGCCCCAGTCGCTGCTCCCACTAAGGTCGAGGAAGTTCCTACTCCCGAAGCTGCTTCGAAGGCCATTGAGGAGGAGATCAAAGAGCCGGAAAAGCCCAAAGACCCACTCCCAAGTCCAGTGGCCTCCAAACCCGCACCAGCCGCCAAACCTGCTCAAGCAGCCCCGTCGAAGCCATTGAGTTGGGCCCACCGTGCGGCGGCAGCAGCAGCAGCCTCCGCACCAAAGCCTGCCGTTCCCTCCCTTACTCCCAAGACCGCTACGCCTCCCACACAGACTCGGGCTGCTCCTTCCACAACCAAACCAGCCGCTACGCAAGCCACACCAGCTCCCGTTACTGCAGCTGAGAAGGACAAAGAGAACACTGCACCTGGTGGCTGGCAAACAGCTGGCGACAATGCCAAGAGACAAAACCGCCCTCAATCAATCTCGGGCCCGCCTGAGAAGGAAGGTACTATGGCTTACATCAGGAATGTCACCGAGAAGCTCTCGCCTGAGGAATTGCGCTCTGCTTTGGAGTCCTATGGAACCTTGATCTACTTTGATATCAACCGAGCAAAGGTGAGAAACAGTCATTAATTACCCTTTTACTTGAAAGCAACTAACATACATCTAGAACTGTGCCTTTGTTGAATACCAGACTCCCGAGGGCTACCAAGCTGCAACCAATGCCAACCCTCACCAAATCGCTGGTGAGGCCATCTATGTCGAGCCTCGCAAGCCAAAGGCCAATGCATATGGTGGAAATGGTTATGCTGGCGGACGTGGCGGCCCCCAGCGAGGGCGTGGTGGATTCCAAGACCGACAAGGATCCCAGGGCGGACGAGGAAATTTTGGAGGACAAAACCGTGGCCGCGGAGGTGCTCCAACTCGAGGAGGTCGGGGCGCGGGTCAGGTCGCAAACGCATGAACCTCGTAATCTTTCCCTCGATCCTCAAGAACGTCGATGCATCCCTCATGTTTTCCATTCCGCGACTTCGGCGATGTACCATACATACTTTGGCCACGGTTTTTTCTTCGTCACGAGACCAAGACCTTGTACTCTACTTGCTATCTTCGGCTGCCGTTCATCCCACAGCATGCATTCTCGTCACACCTCGTTCTCCTCTTTTATATGCAATTTTCCTTTTTGTTAAAAAGAAAAGTTCAGCGGCATGATTTCAATGGATGAATGGATTGATCTCGTCATTCTTGGGATTTGGGTGGGTATGTTTCAGGCTTGCTTTGCTTGCTAATCTCAATTTTCACCTTGCGTTGCGATTTTGTGCATTTTCAAGGGAGAAACTGGGCAATTGCTTTCTTGGCAAGGCAGAGCGAGTCTCTTAATAACCTTGTTCTCTTTTAATATCTATGGGCTGAATGACGGGTTGCTAGGCCGGAGGTGATGGGAGATGATGCTTATGGAGGGGATGAGTGTTGGATTTTGTTGCGGTGGTAGTGTGGGGGTTCGTGGAGATTGTATGGGAAGAGCGATGCCACTGCATGAGTGATGGATGGGTTCAGACCAACTGTAATTATTCGGCATAAACTAATGATAGCATGCCTCTATATCGGAACAAACCATATTATTATGATACGGGGTTTGCAAAAAAGAAAAAGCACCGTGAAATACTGTGACTATTGTGCGGGAACACACGAGGCTCTAACATTCTGGTGATTCAAGAAGGATGGATTATTTTACATTCAAGGATTGTTTTGGTCAAAGCAAAACATAATTCTTACTATATTTACAAAACATTTAACTACAATTGCCTTAGATCGTCGAGGAGATCGTCACAATATTATAAAATAATCGTGGGTGGTGGAGTAAAAGATAACAGACGTCACAAAGTGGTTTTCCTACAAGCACTGCCAAAAATCACTCTTCCCGCGCCTAAAATCGCGGTGTCGTCGAAACCTCGCGTTACGCGCATTTCCAGACGGCAACCCGCATCTTCAACCCCAGAATACCATTCAATCAGCCAAATTCACCGCCATGGCAATGTAAGACACCATAATCTTTTCGCCTAGCCTTCGTTTTATTTCTGCAAACCAAAACCCATCAACTTCAATCAAAAGCTAACCACCATGAATTCATCTAGGGAAAGCTTCGACAACATCTACCTGGACCTATCCAAGGAGTCAGGTAAATGCCGATTCGCAGATTCGGGATTTGGATGGAAGCCTTCTGGTGGCGGCGATACCTTCACCCTTGATCACAGCAACATCGGTGGCGCAACGTGGAGTCGAGCAGCGAAAGGCTATGAAGTCAAGATCCTCCTTCGAAATTCAGGCACCGTTCAGCTCGACGGGTTCGCCCAAGAGGTCAGTCGACTGACTCTACTTTCTACATACAACGATCTGACAGAAGCAGGATTTCGATCGCCTGAGCAAAATCTTCAAGAACTGGTACAGTACGAATCTCGAACACAAGGAGCATGCGCTTCGCGGATGGAACTGGGGCAAAGGTGAATTCGGAAAGGCAGAGCTTGCATTCAACGTCCAGAACCGACCTGCGTTTGAAATTCCCTATTCCGAGATCTCAAACACAAATCTGGCGGGCAAGAATGAGGTTGCGGTTGAGTTCTCACTGCCGGCGAACGGTGACGATACAGGAACCAATGGAGCACTGGGTGGCGCAAGAGGAAAGGGCAAGAAGGCTGGTGCCGGCAAGGATCAACTGGTTGAGATGAGATTCTATATTCCTGGTACTACGACGAAAAAGGAGACCTTGGAGGGTGAGGATGCGCCAAGTGATGCTGAAGCTGAGGAGGAGCAAAATGCGGCAAATCTGTTCTACGATACGCTCATGGATAAGGCAGAGATCGGAGAGGTTGCTGGTGATACCTTTGCTACCTTTCTTGATGTGCTGCATCTCACTCCTAGGTACGTTATCGCTTCTCGATCATGCTCAGCATTTACTAACATCGCGCAGAGGACGTTTCGATATCGATATGTACGAAAACTCCTTCCGATTGCGTGGTAAGACATACGACTACAAGATTCAATACGAGCATATCAAGAAGTTCATGATCCTCCCGAAGCCCGACGAACTGCATTTCATGATCTGTATTGGTCTTGATCCTCCCCTGCGGCAAGGTCAGACGAGATATCCATTCTTGGTCATGCAATTCAAGAAGGACGAAGAGGTCACAATCGATCTGAACATGACGGAAGAGTTGATGAACGAGAAGTACAAGGACAAGCTGCTGCCACGTTACGAGCAGCCACTACATCAAGTTGTTACACAAGTATTCCGTGGTCTTGCTGGAAAGAAGGTCAATCAACCTGCTAAGGACTTCTTGAGGTGAGAAATTCCCAACGTCACATACTTCAAAGCTAACAATACCCCAGTCACCACCAACAATTTGGTATCAAGTGCTCCATCAAAGCCAGCGAAGGTTTCCTCTACTGCCTAGAGAAAGCCTTCATGTTCGTCCCCAAGCCCGCAACCTACATTGCATACGAGCAAGTCAAGACCGTCATTTTCTCTCGCGTCGGCGGTGCCGTTTCTGCTAGTCGCACTTTCGACATCACGATCGACATGAAAGAAGGTGGCGAGTCGCAATTTTCCAACATCAACAGAGAAGAGCAGAAGCCACTTGAGGACTTCTTCAAAATCAAGGGTCTACGTGTTAAGAACGAGATAGACGAAGATAGCTCTGCAATTCTGAAAGCAGCACTGAGAGCAGAGGAGCTGGCCAGCAGCGACGAGGAAGTTGTGGCTGCTCGCGCGGATAGAGGTAGTGCGGATGAGGACAGCGAGAGCGCGGACGAGGACTTCCAGTCAGATAGTGATAGTGATGTCGCGGAAGAGTTTGATTCCAATCATTCGAGTTCGGGAAGCGATGCGGAAGACGCTGCGAGTGATAAGGAAGAGAGGCCTAAGAAGAAGGCGAAGACTGGATAGGTGCTGCGTTTGGAATGGGAAAATTGCATTTATTGCGGCGTTGGGAGGAAGGCGGTGGCCCGCCAACAAAGGTCTTCAATTACGTTGGGCAATAATCCGCGGGAAATAATACAAGTTTTTATTCAAGTCGTCCTTCAACGGGCCTGGATTCGTGATTTCTACACCGAGGCGTGCAACGAGTGAACAGTAGGTTCTTCTCCCCCCTTTTCTGTCTCCAAACCTGGTCTAAGCCGTCTATCGCCAAGTACCTATAGTTCACAACTTCAGTAAGCAAGGCAAGGACCGCAACTCTTATAGTGTTTAAGTTCCATTCGAAAAAGACACTGACTAGATACAGTGTTAAACCGCACCAATCCCGGCTCCAGATGCTCACTCATACTATACATATACACAAAAAGCGGCGCTCCATATCAACATCATTTTTCAGTGCCTGGCCCACGTCCTGAATTGGTGCCGCTTTTTCTGTCCACGCATCCATGAGACGGTAACAGCTGCCCCCACTGAGATGCTTGGTCTGAGTCACACGCCGTCTTTTGGAGGTAGGATAGGTAGGATATAAAGAACGACGAGTGGTGCTTGAACATAAGGTGCTCCTTTGATTTTTCGGCATGGAGGGGCGGCTGATTTAATTCTGGTCTTCCGAATCCCACGGGTTTCCAACGACAAGTATTTGAAGGAGATACATTCTGTCGTTTAAGCTGCGTTCTATATACACTATATATTTGTAGCTGGGCAACAACGGGAGACGGAGCCTCAGACTGGATACGGATAGTACGGTAGGAATGTTGCGACTGGTGTCCTAGGAGGAGAGGGTTGAAGGTGTATTGTTTCCAGAATTCGACCTCTCGATTGTCTACTACCTAACGCCGTGGTACAAAGTCTGGATTATGCAAAAAAGAGCGTCGAGGAGGTCTCATGGCCACGCCTCTCGAGATAGCTTGCATTTCGATATCCAGAATCTCCAACGAATGGCCCCACAAACCTGCACAATCATCACAAATCAAGGATTGCTGATAGGGTTCACAAACTCTCGCCTGGAAATGAACCGTGGGGGTTTTATTTTGGTATTGTGGTAAAGAGGGGAAGTTGTGCAATGTTCAGAGGAAATGGCGTTTGATAATCACGTGCCCATCCACATCTCCATATCGAAATACGTTCAATAAGTGGGCTAATGGCTGTCTTTATACAGGAATGGGCCAGTGATAGGCCAGAGCTGTGCTACATGGCGTAATATCTTGCAGAGATCGACAGGAAAGAGAGCTTTAGGGGCAGAGTACGAGATCCGGAATCTTGACCCAGTAGGTTGAGATAATGGAGCACACCATATGTACAGTCGGTTTCCGTCATGATGGACGTTGAGCTAGACTCTCTCTCGGCCTCGAGACCTATGTCCGGAGTGTCTGTCGCTGTTCGCATTCTACTTCGTATCTCTCGCAAACGCCCCGAGCTCCAGTGCAATACGATACATAAATGCTGCCTTCACCCTTTTCAATGGCATGTCTGGTCAATCAAGAAGCCATGGGCTTGAGAGTTGATGCATTCGTGATTAGTGTCACTGGTGTGGCTTGTTTTGTACTGCATGTGGTTATGCATTCAGTGCATGCAGAGGACCATCTTGCGCGTTGGACATGTCGACTTTACCAGAGAAGCTCGCGTCATTTGCTCGGCCTTTACGAGATAAGGTATTTCCCCCAAGAATCACAGCTTCTTGCCCTGGGTTTTGACATTCAGTGCCCGCCAAATCTTGCCCATGCAGACATGGCCGTTTCCCCCGTCTCTCCCAGTTTCTGTATGCAGCCAGCCCAGAAGGATCTAGTAGTCCGATGCAGTCTATATCTCTCCGCCACATATATTGAAGTACGAGTAGCTGCTTCCTATGTATACAGTGAGCGTGTTGATGAAATATGAGGTGCGGATCACGAATCTCCTGGAAATGCTAGCCAGAACCCCATCTTGCAATTACGATGCCAGTCCCAAAGCTGTGGTGGCGGGTCCAAAGGCTTTGTTTTTCATATTCGTTTCCTACAAGTATTCCTAGAGCCCATCTGGTGTTACCCAAGAACAGAGAGTCGACGATCCAGCAAATCAGCCTGAACATTGACGTGGTTAATTGCAATCATGTCCACAGCCCTTGCCAAAGACATTGACCTGCAAGCCCCTGGTGGCGATATCCTACACAGAGGAACCCCTTCGGATGGCTCTTCTTCTCACGGATCCTCTGATGATCTGAGCGACGTTAATAAGACCCCAATAGTCAAGACAACTGCCACAGGCTACGAGGCGTCGGCACCGCTTGGAGTCCCCTCGCAGGAAAAGAGATTCTGGTGGCAACGTAATAAGACCTACGACCCGAATGCCATTGCTACTCAACCATCAGTCTTCGATGACCCGGACACCGCGAAAGAGTATCAGCCTCCAGCAGACTGGGAGAATATTGGCCGATTCGATCCCTCGGCACGATGGAGTTGGGGAGAGGAGCACAAGTTGATCAGGAAGATTGACTTCAAGATTATGGTTCGACAATCTTCGCCCCTATAAATTAAAATACGTGACACTGATTAGTGCAGATCTGGGCTTGCATTATGTTTATGGCTCTTGAACTTGATCGCGCGAATATCAATCAAGCTGTCACAGACAACTTCCTCAAAGATCTACACATGAATACAAATGGTACCGCTATCGCGCTATTTGAGATTCCCGGATAACTAACGGTCATTAGATTACAACCTTGGAAACACTGTGTTCAAATTATCGTTCTTATGCGCAGAACTTCCATCCCAGCTTGTATCAAAATGGATGGGTCCAGATCGATGGATCCCCACTCAAATGATGTTATGGTCAATCGTCGCTACTTGCCAATTCTGGCTGAATGGCCGCGAAAGCTTCTTGGTCTGTCGAGCCTTGCTGGGTATAATACAGGGCGGCTTTATTCCAGATGTAGGTTGTCTTCAAAGTCTGACACAATTACAAGTGCTGATCGTACGTCAATAGATCATCCTGTATCTGTCTTATTTCTACAAACATCACGAACTTTCACTACGACTGGGGTTTTTCTGGACAGCCATGTCAATAGCCGATGTCATCGCAGCATTTTTGGCTTTCGGCATACTTCATCTCAGGGGTGTGCACCATTTGGCGGGGTGGCGATGGCTTTTTCTGATCGAGGTACGTCTCTGCTCGACCCTGCTCTGTGCTCGATTAGTAATAGGTTATGTAGGGGCTCTTCACGCTCGTGGTCGGTGCAAGTGCTTTCGTCCTCATGCCGCCCAGTCCTACGCAAACAGCGAGCAGATTGCGAGGCAAGAAAGGCTGGTTCACCGCACGGTATGTCTATCCGGTCAGAACAGCTCAAACCCAGTACTTACGATTGCCACAGGGAAGAAACTATCATAATCAACAGGGTGATCCGAGAAGACCCCACGAAATCCGGAATGCACAACCGACAACCCATTACTCCCAAGCTCCTCTGGAAAAGCATGTGCGATTTTGACCTCTGGCCGCTCTACATCATTGGTCTCACGTTCCAGATCCCCGAGACTACTCCGCAACAGTATCTCACCCTCACGCTCAAGGGTCTTGGATTCGGCACCTTCAAGACGAATCTGCTTGTGATTCCGTCCACGGTCCTTCACATGATTACTATGATGGCTTTGACATATACGGCGGAGATATGGGGCGAGCTGACCCTCACATCCATGCTAGGACAAATCTGGGCGCTCCCATTCCTGATATTCATCTATGTCAGAGACATCACCAAGATCAACAAATGGAGCGCATTCGGCATCATGAGTTTACTGCTCAGTTACCCATCCGGTAAGTCACTCATACCCACTGCATTCATTACCCCAGCGCAATGCCCATCCCGTCCCATCCCGTCCCATCCACCTTCTAACGCAAACCCCGCACACAGCCCACCCCATCCAAGTAGCCTGGAACTCCCGCAACTCCAACGCAGTGCGCTCGCGCACCGTGTCCGCCGCCTTGTACAACATGTTCGTGCAAGCCTCGGGCATCATCGCATCGAACATCTACCGCGCCGACGACGCGCCCCGCTACAAGCGCGGGGACCGCGCTCTGCTGTCTCTGTCCGTGCTGAATATCGGGCTCTATATCTTGACCAAGCTCTACTATGTGTGGAGGAATAAGAGTAGGGCGACCAAGTGGGCCGCGATGACGGAGGAGGAGAGGGTGCGGTATCTGGCCACGACTACGGATGAGGGGAATAAGAGGTTGGATTTCAGGTTTGCGCATTAGAGTAGAGCGCTCAAGTGTTTGTGGTCATTGGCGGACGAATGAATAAATGTGAGAAGTCTGGATCGTGGAACGGGTCTTGGTTGTTAAATGTTGGGGATCATTGGTGAGGGGCTTCCAACTCAGACGTTCTTTCAAGACGATAGATAGCTGAAGATAAATCCTTGCTCACGTGATACCTTCCCCTTTCCACAAGCGAGTGCCAAACTTGCAGGAAAGTTTTAAGCCGTAACTTGATAATGACAGATATATGATAATTATGAATCTCCTACCCTTCTTATCTGTCATTCTCGCGGACGTTCTAGTAATATAACTAAAAAGAAGTATAAAAAGTCGAATATACCCTCTCGCTTTCCATAGACTCATGTATAGGGTATTGTTTATTATCAAATTAGCATATTCCCATAATATCGTCCTTCACCAAGCGTGCAAACCCTCACACCCCAACCCAAAATCCCCTCGTTCTCCTCTCCTCACCCTCAACACCCTCCTCTCGGCCCCTCAATAAGCCTCTGAATCATCTGAAAAAGCTCCTGCGCCATCACCTGCACATCCCCATCCCCATCCCCGCAAACCGATCCGGATGCCACCTCAGCCCCTCTCCATACCCACACCCCCTACCCTGCCTCAACACACGCTCAACATCACGATTGACGGCACACGCCCTGACGCACGCATCTGCATCTGCATCTGCAACTATCTGTCCTCGTACTGTACGACCAAACGTAAAAGGCTCCGGAAACGCCAGCGCGTCTGTCTCGTCATCCAAGAACTCCTGCGCTGCTGCGTGCCAGTTTCCATCGCGCGCGCCGTTCAATCCGCACCCAGAACTCGGAGTCTTTCCGTTTCTGCTGCCGCGCTACAAGGCGCGCTCTCTCTTGTCTGGCCCTCTCCTGTTTCCGCACTTGCGCTTCTCTGCGCTCGCGCTTTGCGGTGTGTAGATTTTCTTCTGCTTTAGCGTTTCGTGGTCGTCTCGGCTGCTTCGCTTTCTTGGGGAGGGTTTGGGAGCCGCGGATGGGGAAATGGATTCGGGGGTGTTTTGGAAGGGTGAGCTGGTGTTGGGTTCCCACTACTCTTGGATCGGGATCTTGGATTTTCTTTTCGCGGTGCGCTTTTATCTCTTACCGGTTCTTTTGGGTTTTCTTGATCTGAACGATAGGTTGGGTGTGGTATAAAGTTAGACTCGTCGGACTTATTGTCTGCCCCTTTGCGAATTGATGATGGTGGTAATGTCGAGATGGAATCGTTTTTTGCATTTTTGCATTTCTGCTGAATAGAGCTGGGGTTTAGAGTTGGTGGGTGTATACTTTCTTCAGATGCTTTATTATCCGAGTCGGAGGATCTTATCCGTAGCTCTAATATAGATTCCTTTCGTCTTCTCTTACCCCTTTGTGAAAGTGATGATGCCGGTGACTTTAAGACCTTGTATTTCCTTTTAGAAGCCATTCGGGTCCGAGTCTCATTTTTATTTCTCTTATGCCCCTGGGGCGTTTCGTCTGTCCGAGCTGGTCTCAATGGAGCGTCTTAGCCGAGTACGTGGTTTCGCTTTCTCGACACTGCCTTCGATTCCACGGGGCTGCGGAACGACATCTTCCGAGGTGGATGGCTTATCATTAGGTGCTTCGGGCCCTTCCCTACTTTTTGGTAGCGATGCCATACCGATAATGTTTCGGGAAAATGTGGGCAAGACGTTCTTAGGCGTGTTCTAGATCACTGTGGTGGCCTGAAGCTGTAATAGAGATTTAGACTGTGAACTTTCATTTGAATCTTGCATTCGGGAGCAAGGAATCGGTTGTGCGTTTTGTACGCTCTCTCGTATACATATGCACGCATACGTTTGAACAGAAAAGCTACGGCCTTTCTTCCAATCGACGGCTGTTCAGTTGTTCAGGGCACGGGTTGCCTCTGTAGGCTCCGGATCTCAGGCATGGACCGTTCATGTATCCTTTCTCCCGACTTTATCTCAACCCTTTCCATTCGAGAAAGACACCGCCGCATACAAACGTTGCTTGTCTCGAGGCCTCCAGCAGATGGTTGTCATTCCGGATTCCGATAGCGAAGCCTTCAGGTCCGCTGTCAATGCAGCATTTGCTGAAGTTTTGCAAGGCCGACCATGGCAACCCCTCGTTGCACGGATTTGCGATGCCAAAAACCTACGAGGACTTCCAATGCTCCGTCAACTTCCGGATTACCTCCTTAGCAGTAATTATGATGCAGAATTCCTTCGGCGGCACTGCGCTGTGGTCGACGAGAGTGGCAAGATTCTCGATTTATACATTGCCATGTCCGAGGATACTATCTCATGGGCCGAGCTCAAAAATGTAAGCCCATTCAAGCCGGGCCTGGAGGCCTCATGGACATACGATCCGTACCTTGACGGACCTACTTTGGAGAGCGATGGTTCAGGAGGACCAGCCCAGGATTCTACAGAGAAACGACCTGCAGCAGGCGATATTCTCCCCAGCTGGTCACCATCGTTGAAACGTAATGCCGAGGAAATCTCAACGAGGACACCAAGCTTTGGTTCGTCAACGGATGGAGAAGGCACGAGAGCGAAAATGAGACGCCAAGCCACAGTAGAAGTAATTGGATGGCGAGCGGAAGCGGTCTAACGATGTGACTGGGTACTGGAAACAACTAGACAGTGCTATAAAATGTGAGGCATTTTGTTCGAAAGAGCTACCGGCATATAGATGGTGGGATACAATGCTTGATAAGGTTTGGCGTTGGCGTTGGAAATATTGTAATTTGTAGAGCGTACGGAGGAGGTACGAGTAGCTATCAGCGACTAAGAATTTTATCAGTTCGTGTTGCATGATATTTAGGTAGCAACGAATCTGCTATTTTCGGGAAAGGAGTATTTAGAGAAAGTTTAATGACAACCAACAAGGAGGAATCTAAAATATATACCTGCCTACCACTACCTACTGTACAGTACTTACGCACACACTGGAATGGAATGGGACGCTGTCACATGACCCGCCAATCAATAGCTCTGCAAGAAGGACAAGACTTGTTGCAATTGACTTGGCATCTAGAACGACGGAACTGTATACTTACCTCTACATGGATAGCGATTCATTGAGTTTTTATCATTGTCGTTATGCTTGTTGTCATTCATAATTATTACAAGTAAGAGTACTGTACCGTATGTAACTTGAACAAGGCTGATGAAGAAGGCGGGGCAGCTGATGAAAAAGAAAAAAACGCTGCCCCGCGCTCGGCTAAACAAGCAAGTGCGGAGCTGAGCCTCAATAAGGTTAAGGGACCAATGGTTCATTCACTTGAATATATCATACCTCACACCTACATGCTTGTACATTATACCCCATAACCTCAGGTCTATAAAGTAGCTAATACGCCAAACCATATCGTCTTGCATGCTATGGCATGGCATTGAATCAGCATCAACGTACCAAACGAGCCCCGGCTGCAGATCCATGCTCTGCGCCCTCGATAACTCGCTCTCCCACCGCGAGTCCCCTACTCCGAGAGACTGCTGTTCAGGTCGACGGCGAGAATCCGTGCAACGTAACATAGCATAACATATCAAAAGGGCGACAACAAATCTTTGTGGTACACCAAGGTGTTAGCGGAAGGAAGCGAAGGGAAGGGAAGGGAAGGGAAGAAAAGGAGAGGAGAGGAAAGGAGAGGCAAGGAAAGAAAGGAACGAAAAGAAAAGGATCCTGTTCGGTTATAATACTGCTTCGCTGCTTGCTCTCCTAGCCGAGCTGGAATCGATTCCTATCTCGCTCGCTCTTTCCTC
This sequence comes from Lachnellula cervina, assembly GCA_007825325.1. Lineage (NCBI taxonomy): Eukaryota > Fungi > Ascomycota > Leotiomycetes > Helotiales > Lachnaceae > Lachnellula > Lachnellula cervina. Next base: position 15,258 of record QGMG01000337.1, on the reverse strand, counting down.
CACATGCGGGTGCGCTGCAATTCATTCGGAGGAAATCCCAATTCACAGCTGGCTGATACCACAATGCCCGATACTGCCTTTCCAAACAAACGACGCAAGACCAGACACAATCTAACCATGACGACTTCAAACAGAGGTGAGCTTCCATTCTTGCCTTTCTATTCTCAGCTATTGTACCCTGCTGTAGCTGACCATATCTAGACCAGCTCACGTGGCCCAAGGACGCCCTCCCCGTAGAGCTCTTCGTCTTGATCCTCAAGCACCTTCCGAGATCGAATATTCAGATTATGCGTTTAGTGAACAGGGAGTTTGAACAGAAGGTCTCCGAATATCTATTTAGAGTGGTGGTGGTTCCTTTCAAGCCAGAGATATATGGAATTAATCCGGAGCCCGCACTCTCTGGATCTTTGCAAGGCTCAGTAATGCTGCAGGATAAAGGCATGAGAGTGTTCCAAGGGTATGCGCAACCTATTTGCCCTTTTATCATTGTATTGCTAATGAGGTGGATTACAGGTACGGACATCGTATCAAGAAATTCGCAATGAGCTTCGAATTTGACGAGAACAAGTTGGCAAACCCACCGCTCAAGAGCGACCAAGAAGCTATCACGTCCTTCTGGGGTATTTACCGTTGGCCGTACCAGAAATACAATAGGTATGCACAGTTGGAGGGACTCGAACAGACGGCAGATGAAACAAGAACGATGGCAAAGGCTTTACGGTTCATTACATCGGCCAGAGAACTTGGGCTTTCTATTGATGGCGGACTGGGGTGGCTTGCGGGGCCTGATATCAATCAGAGAGTCCTTGAACGTGGGGAGAAGCCTACGGTATTTGGGGATTCCAGATTCATCGCAGAGCCAAAGACCAAGCCGCTGAAAAACAGCAGGGCTTCCAGATCCTCTGATTTAATGGCCTCTCAAAACAACAGCAGCGTATGGGCCGCGAATGAGAGGATGTTGCAAGAAGCTGGATATGAGGGAGAGGCTTTGGAAGCTTCTATGCGCGTCTTGATGGAGACAGAGGACGCTACTACCATATCCGGTACTACCCATCCGCCGTTTGACAGATATTTAAGCCCGCTCACTCTGGAAGGTTTTAGACGTGCTGCCCGTACCGCAAGGAGCCTCGATAACGGCCCAATGTTAGCGAACGCCGAGGATTTTTCTCAACTGGCGTCACTCATCTCGGATGACGAGGAGGTCTACAGCGAAGAACTTCAATCTAACATAGCTATTTCCTATATGAGTAGCCCCTATATTCATAGTGGCAAGTCCAAGGCCGAAAACCATCCCCTGAAACCAAACGACCTTACAAATGCCCAGAGAGAAATGCTCCTCGAGATCGAGTGGGCGCAACGTGCATTCATGCAGTCATACGCCATTGCAGTCATTGACAATCCCTTCACGTTTAGGAATATCGAGTCGCTCACTATCGCGCGCCTTCCAAATCGACACTTGCCCATACTCCGCCGTGAAGACTTCTGGGATAGCTTGCCTGAGCTGAAGAAGCTTTCCCTAGCCATCATACCCGATTGGCGGGATGTTGTTAAGCTTCCAACAAGCTGGGTTCAAGACAACCGGCTTCCACCCTCAAACTCTGTTTCGGGAGTTTATCAACTTCTTAATGAACAAATTTCACACCGGAAGAACATTACTACACTTCATTTTGAATGGCTTTGTGGAGGGGAATATGCGCATGGCTTATTCTCACGAAATCAACATATCTTGGCAGCTCCCTTGGTCTCCAAAGCTATGGACATGGTCAATAGAGCCCATACACCCTCTGTTTTAATGCTTCCACATGTGAAGCACCTTTCCATGACGAACTGTTGGGCCAGCCCACACGTCATGGGCAAATTTATTACTTCCTTAAGAAAGGCTACTCTACAGAGTCTCACGCTGGATTCAGTTTCTTTGACAGCTCCCATCGCCCTGAACGCGCAGCCTCAACCCCTCACAGGCCAAGCAGCACATCCACACAATGCACAGCAACTGGCTGGACAACAAGCTGCTGCTAACCATCTTATGGCGAACTTTCAGGGCGCAATGGTCGCACAAAATCCCAACGTAGCGCCTGCTGCGCCTGCAGCTATTGGAGTAGCCGGCCTCCAGCTGCCGCCACCTGTGGTTAATATCGTTCCAATTACTCCCGCGGAGTGGCTCGTGCCTCGTACTGGCTCTTGGTCCCATCTGATTGATATTATCACGCCAGGGACCACCTTGGCCGCTATTCAATTTGACCGCGAGATGGGTCCTGAACCAGAAGTGCGAGAGCCTACTAGACTCAGGAAGCTCGAATTCAGATCTTGTGGATACATCCGTCTCCCCCTAGATTTTGACCAGACCGTTCTCGATCACCCTGATATACAGACACCCCAAATTCATGCAATTGTAAAACGAGTCAACGATATCGAGTGCCACATGATGAAACCTCTGGATTCGGCTCTCGGCGTTATCATCAACCACATGGCCCCTGCTGAAGAGGCCACATTAGAAAATGCATGGAACTTGACGGTTGGGAGTTTCGCCCAATCTGAATTGGCTTTGGAAGCTCGGCTTGATGGAATCTCGAATGCGGGTCGAGGTCGCTTCGAGGGCTTGATTGAAGTTGCATCTACGCCTTCATCGAATGGATGAAAGAAGTTGAGAGAAGCGGTTTCATCTCTGGATAGTATGAATGAGCATCCTTTCGAAGATTCCCAAGCATGGAATTATCTCTGGCATTGGGTACATGATTCTCCCTCCCTGGCGCATTTTGGACTGTATGAGTAGTTGTTATGAATTCGCATCATGGCATAGCGCAGGTTTAAGGCATTAGAGTTGTATTGAAATGATGCCTGGGTTATAGGTATTCAAGATAGATAGGTACGGGGATTAAGCGACGACATAAGGCATGGCATGGTTTTAAACCGCTTCGCATTGGGCTTGTATAGACCATGGGGTCGAATACGAAGGAAGGTACCAGGTCAAGGGGGGAAAGGAAAGAAGCAAAGAATTTATTGGGAATACCCCTTATATGTTTATTGGCGGTTCAATTGTGATATGTAAAGATGTGGAAACCGAGGTAAGAGACTCTCTATTTCGATTAGCGCCTAGTTCGTCTTCTGGAACTGAAGTCTGAAGAAAGGGACACAACCATCAGCCATCTAGGTGGGGGCTTCGATGGGCTGAGAAGCGATGTCTTGGGTCGCAAAGCCTGCATGCTGTTTATTTCCACCGAAGCTGTTGCTGTTGCTGTCAAAGGACTTGTGTGGATGAGATGTTGGTATGGTACTGTACTAGGTTGATGTTATATGGAGTAAACGAGTAAATGTATTCGTAAAGTAAATACTAGGAGTCTTTTATAGGATTTGGGGGGTTTGTAAATCGGTGTTGGGTATGTGGTATGAGTAAAGGTCTATATTGATGTAATGTATGGATGAATGCGTCTTGCGGATGAATATAGTGTTTTATGGCCTGGGGTCGCTATAAGGCATGGAAAGCGGCATTTGTTCGTATCGACTTTTAATGTCCCACGCTACCTGGCACATTATAAGTTGGTGCTGCTTTTCTGTCTACCGCGAGGCTTCTTGTTCTCATGGGAGACGTTCGTCAAACACCGTATACCGTATCGTAGTAGTTAATCTGGTTTTAGTATTCCTGATACGCCTTCTAATATCTCTTTCTACTGCTCATGTTACATTGCACCACTCACATCGAAATAGTAGAGTCCTTTTGATGAATTTTTGATTCCATGGTCATCAGCATAAGCTACTGAAGTACAAAGCCATCCGAGACAAGAGCCCCTTCAAATGAAGCCCCCGCAATGTCATCTGCAGCCAAATTCACGCCCCAAACCAATCAAACCCATCTATGCAGCAGTGATAGCACGATGTTGACGAGCACCACGCTGTCTCGAGCTCAGGTGGGCCTCCTCCCGACCAACAACAGCCTCCGACTTCTGTACAACCTCCTCGCCCTCGGTCAAGATCAATTCGATGTGGCATGGGTTGGACATGTATGGGTTGATCTGGAGAATTCATTAACAATGTTCCTGCTTGTATTATACCTCGGGATTCCTTACACGACCATGGGCACGGTATGTTCGTCGGCGTTGCTTGGGTGCTTGGTTGACTTGGATGTGCTTGACGATCAGGTTACCGGTATCAAGACCCTTGGTGTCTGCGTTGGCTTCGGCGTTCTTGAGGAGACCGAGAAGGAACTCGGCGGACTTGACTGGCCATCTTGCGCGGGAGACACCGAACTGCTTGCCTGTTTGATTGTCCGTTAGAACTAGCCCCTCACCTCATATCGCAATCAAGAGTACTCGCCTTGTGCCGCTCTTCCAGTACCACCTGCATAACGTCTCATGGGGACAGCCTCCTTGTGCTCTTGGACGTTCTCAAGGAACTTGATTGCGCGCTGGAGCTTCCATCCGTTGATGGCTTGCGCAGTCTCGCGGGTGTTCTTGAATGAGACTCTGAGGTATGCTCCTCTGGCCCTCGCCGATTTGTTGGCACTGATCTCTGTCGCCGCGTATCGAACCTGAAGAGGAAGTAATTAGTACGTGTATGGTGAATGTAATCAATTTTGTGATATAGGTAGTTGGGGCAGCTGAAGGCGTGCGAGACAGCTGGGCACAGGGCATAATTGGGAAAGGTGTATATCAACCAGACTATGTCAAGTCAAGTAGTTGGAAAGGGCCAAACTTACCATCTTGTCGTCGTTGGTGATGGAGTCGTTGTTGGTTGTCGTAATTCGAAGAAAGTTCAAGAACCGTCAAACTCGCTACTGCCGTAGCAGGGCAATTTTTTCAATTTGCCCTCCGCTCGTTTGCGTGCGCGCGCTAAACCTAATATAATCTAGCCTGCTTTAGACAGCACACCAAAATATCTTCAATTGCAACTCGCGAAAAACATCTTGACAATCGAACTCCATCACCAACCGCCAAGATGTCTTTGGTCAGGTAAGATAATACTCCCATCCTATCTCCAGATCTCCAGGGTCTCGTCAAAGAAGATATACTCCCATCTCCAGTGGCTAGGAGAGAGGATATACTCCATCCTCGATGGCTGGTTGAGAAGATACCCCCTCAACCACCAGCCGTGAAGATATACTTCATCCTCAACGCTTCAACGATCTTTTAAGAGTCTTTGCTAACAGTATGCAGCGGAGAAAAATCATCCTTCCAATTTGTTTGAGCTCCTCTTCCCTATGAACCAAAAATCTCGTTCTAATATTAACCAGATTCTCCGTCTCCTCAATACCAATGTCGAGGGAAAGCAAAAGGTCATGTACGCGCTCACCAAGATAAAGGGTGTGGGACGCCGTTACAGCAACTTGGTCTGCAAGAAGGCCGATGTCGATCTCAACAAGCGGTATGGATTATAATCATCCAGGCAGAGTGGGACATTATAAACTGACATACCCCCAGTGCCGGTGAACTTACCTCCGAAGAGCTCGAGCGAATCGTCACCATCATCCAAAACCCAACCCAGTACAAGATCCCAACCTGGTTCCTCAATCGTCAACGCGATATCGTTGATGGCAAAGATTCGCAGGTCCTGGCCAACGCTGTCGACTCCAAGCTCCGTGATGATCTGGAACGCCTGAAGAAGATCCGTGCTCATCGTGGTCTCCGTCACTACTGGGGTCTCCGTGTCCGTGGACAGCACTCCAAGACTACCGGTCGCAGAGGTCGTACTGTTGGTGTTTCCAAGAAGAAGGGTGGTTAAGCATTTGCGGGAATGGGATATATTTGGCTGGGGCGCGTGGATTTGTGATGGATTGATGCACTGCATCTGGCTTTCTTGCCCTTCTACATGAAGCATCTGCATGGTGCGGGTGCTCAGTGTACTTTAGTGCATTCAATCAACTGAGCAAAACATCAAACTAAATGGCAGCATCTTCATGATTCTTTTAGTGATTCAGTGACTCAAGAACAGCAATGAGCCTGGTATCCCAAAACGCCTTTTATGCTATGCTCGCTAATTACAGCAAAGTCTAGAAACATAATCTAATCCTCATGGGTGACAGCCATATCTAATACCTCTACTCGTCCCTGACCTTTAGTCTCACCTCCAATGAAATCTCCCAATCCCTTGAAAGCACCAGGTTCAACGAATCCAGTCACCTCCCATTCAGAGCCCACGACATCTTGAGTCTCTACTTGCTCAATGTAACTCAAGATCCTATCCTTGACAGACCCCTTGGTCTTTTCCTCTCCATCTTCCTGGCTCGGTTCTTTGGGACCAGCAGACTTCGCAGCTTGCTTCAGAATCCCCGTTGGGCAAGTGATCCTCAATCTCATCCTGGCCCGCGCCACAGGAATAGGCTGATGTGCAATCAAAGCCTTCATAGCGTCAAGAGCCTGGCTCTTCGCGCTCTTGGTAGCAACGACACCAGTCCAAACATGCTCCTTGACCTTCGGCTTAGCCTCTCCCTCCTCTCCAGCAGCCGGCGCCCCAGGCCCAGTTCCGGTAGCCTGCGAGCCCTGCGAACTCAGCATCTCCAGTGCCTTCTCAATCATGCCGGTCGTATACACCCTCTTGGTCTTGGGATCAACCAACTTGCTCGCCACGATCCCCACAACCTCATTATGCACCCGCTCCAGGGCTGCATGTCTCTCCTTCTCGCCGACCTGCAGCTCGCCCTTGTTCAGAATCTCGAGAATGATATCGTTCACTGAGGTCTTGTCTCCGAACGCTTTTACCAGATCGGCTGAGGGAGCAGTCTGGCCTTTGGAGACGTTGAGGAAGACGGAGTTGATTTGCAGGACATTGTCCAGGTCTGTCTCGATTCCTGAGCGGTATTCAAGGACTTTGTTCTTGTAGCAGGCGATTTCGAAGCGCTTTTTGGCTTTCTTGAGACGCACGAGGGAGACGTTGGTGAGTTTGATTTGGTTGGAGGGTTGGTTGATAGGCATTTTGGCGGTTGTGAGGTCTTGTTTGCTCTACAGGAGTGTGTTTGTGTTGTTCAAAGAGGGGAGAAGAGGGGAGAAGAGGGGTCTTTCGCTAGTAATATATTTCTATGGTGGGGTGTGGAGAGTGACAGCGTATCAGTTATAGTTGCTGGCACGAATGGGGTAGGATGGGGCGCTTTCATCCTTTTCATAATAAATACAGTGTAATTTAAATTCCAAGATGGTATTTATTATTGAGACAGTGAAAGAGATGAATAGAAACATAGAGAGGATTCAATACGAGTAATGAATTCAAAAAAAAGACGCACGAGATGTGTTGTATCTTATCTTATTAACCGTTCCCACTACTCGAGTCATTATCGAAGACATTGACCACGTGAAGGATCCTTATCGGGCAGGCACCGTCTCGGTCGACGTAATGCACTACAGTAGGTGACTGGATGGTGCCCAGCAACCAACCTATGAAACGGATGGATCAACAGTCAGGGCCAGGGACAGGGACATCATCCGCTCGCTCCTCCATTGCCTTCGAGCTTCAGCTTCCAGCTCTTCTTTCATACAAAACAAACAAACATAACCCATCATCTCACATATTATCTCTCTCTCCTTCTTCCCTTCTCATATTTACTTATCCCATCAACCTGACCCGACCCTGACCTATCTCACTGTCTACAGCTTCTACCATGAAGCTCCTCGCATCCACCCTTCTCCTGGGTGCCGTCTCGGCGGCCTCGCCCCAGCAAGTCCTCGGTGACAGCTTCCCCCAACAGCCTCTGCAAGAAGCTGTCAAACCCGTCTCCGATGCCTGGGCAAAGGGGCTCCACGCTTTCGGGGACAAGATGAAGGGCATGACTGCCGAAGCCAAAGCTATCTGGGACGATGTTGCCATGCACTTCCCCGAAGCTATGGACAAGGCAACCTTCTTCTCCTCCCCCAAGCCACACACCAAGAGACCCGCCAGTACTTGGGATTATACTGTGAAGGGTGCTGATGTGCAGAGCGTGTGGGTGGAGAACTCGCGGGGCGAGAAGGAGCGCGACATTGATGGGAAACTTGACTCCTACAATCTGCGAGCCAAGAAGGTTGATCCATCAAAGCTCGGTGTTGATACCGTCAAGCAGTACAGTGGATATCTGGACGATGAAGAGAACGACAAGCATCTCTTCTACTGTAAGTCCATTCCGAAATCACCTCTCCTCGTGGCTTCACTAACACTCCTCTAGGGTTCTTTGAATCTCGAAACGACCCAAAGAACGACCCCGTAATCTTGTGGCTCAACGGAGGCCCAGGGTGCTCTTCCCTTACCGGCCTTTTCCTCGAACTCGGCCCCTCGTCGATTGACGAGAACCTCAAGCTTCACAGCAACCCATACTCCTGGAACGCAAACGCTTCAGTCATATTCCTCGATCAACCCGTTAATGTCGGGTACTCGTACAGCGGTAGCGCTGTCAGTAATACTATCGCTGCTGGAAAGGATGTCTATGCTCTTCTCACCCTTTTCTTCAAGCAATTCCCCGAGTATGCCAAGCAGGATTTCCACATTGCTGGAGAGTCTTATGCTGGCCACTACATCCCCGTCTTCACTTCCGAGATCTTGTCGCATAAGAAGCGCAATATCAACTTGAAGTCCGTTCTCATTGGTAACGGTCTTACTGATGGTTTGACTCAATATGAACACTATAAGCCCATGGCTTGCGGTAAGGGTGGATACCCAGCTGTGCTTGATGATGGTGAATGCCAGGCCATGGAGAACGCACTTCCCCGCTGCCAAAGCCTCATCCAAAACTGCTATGATAGCGAGAGTGTCTGGTCTTGTGTGCCTGCAAGCATCTACTGCAACAATGCTATGATTGGCCCATACCAGCAAACTGGACAGGTACGAAAAGCGTTTCTGTCATTATATTCCTTCACTAACAATATGTTGTAGAATGTTTACGATGTCCGTGGCAAGTGCGAGGATTCTAGCAATCTCTGCTACTCTGCTCTTGGATGGATTAGCGAATACTTGAACAAGGCAGATGTTCAAAAGGAGCTCGGCGTTGAAGTGAGCAGCTACGATAGCTGCAACTTTGATATCAACCGCAACTTCCTCTTCCAGGGTGATTGGATGCAGCCATTCCACCGTCTCGTACCAGGAATCCTCGAGCAAATTCCAGTTCTCATCTACGCTGGTGATGCCGACTTTATCTGTAACTGGCTCGGAAACCAGGCCTGGACTAACGCTCTCGAGTGGCCAGGACAGAAGGATTTCAACAAGGCTAGTATCAAGGACTTGAAGCTTGACAACGGTGACAAGTTCGGAAAGGTCAAGCACAGCGGAAACTTGTAAGTTTCTCCAAGATCCTTCCAGATCATCCTATCTTTCATCAAAACTAACGTCTCTCTTAGTACCTTTATGCAAATCTTTGGTGCCGGCCACATGGTGCCCATGGACCAGCCAGAGGCGTCTCTGGACTTCCTCAACAGATGGGTCAGTGGCGAGTGGTTCTAGATGATGGATTTGTATACACCACTATGTTATGGGATGGATGGTATGGTGTACGGAGGCTGGCGCAGGGATTTCCTTTTATCGGCTAGCTTCCTCTAGACTCTGCTTGGAAAGAGAGAAAGAAAGAAATGAGATTGCATGAATATAAATCAACATCGCATTCTGGAATTGCAGTCTCAAATTTGATCATTGACGCCCTCTCGCTCCTTGTGGCTAAAATTCAATGCCTGAAAGAAAGAAAGTACGAGGTCTGACCGGTGCGTTCTTTGGTATTAGCTGCAGTGTATGTATGTAGTGTAGAAAGAAGTGTCAAAGATCCCATCCTACACATCAAAGAGCAGAGCAGAGCAGATTAGAGACGCAGGAATATTTGGAAACGACTACAAGTGCCTACAGTACGTACGTATACGAGTTGTACATTGATTGATTGGATTTAGTGATATGTATGTTCCGTCTATGAATCCTTCCCCATCCCATCCCTTCCTGCTATCTATACGTAACATTAGCAACCCACAAAACAACGCCCATCAAACCCACCCTCCATCGTAAATCATCCCTGAACCTCGTTACATAGCCGCGTGATTCCCCTTTCCCTTTCCCTCCCCCATCCCCATCAAGCAGCGAAGTTTCCTTATCCTTCACTATCCGTACCCGCGGCAGCAGGTGCAGGCCCGGAGGGGGAGACGCTTTAGCAGTAACGAAGCCAGAGGTCGGAGTCGGCACGCCGTTCACGATCCAGTGCGTCAGCACGTGCGTCGCGTCTGCGGTTGCGCAGCTCGCCCAGATGAAGATGGGCGTCAGGATCGCAGTCTCGACCCAGTGGTTCCAGAGGCCGAGGCGCAGGAGCCCGGTGGTGTCGCCGGCGAGCCAGATGTGCTGGTGCAGGATGTAGGTCTCGAGGGAGCAGCGGCCTAGCCAGGCGAAGATCGCGGAGTGGTGGTTGCGGAGTGTGTGGTGCGAGTTGCGGAGGGTGGTGAAGGCTAGGATTGGGATGCAGGAGATGTAGGGATGCCACCAATTGTAGTCTTCTTTGTTGGATGATCGTTTGGTGAGGAGCCAGAAGGCGGGGAGAAGTGCTAGAGAGAGGACAGTCGTTACGGCCTTGAAAGATCTGTGGTATTTGATAGTGAGTTGCAGAGCAGTGTCGATGTTTGAATCAGGTTTTAGGGATCCAGATCTCAGTCTGGACATTCGGTGAAAAAGCATGCCGGTTATCATGCCAATATAAACGATGTACATGTCGAGGAATGTACGAGATCGCCATTCGCTCATATTCCAAGAGATCCCACACGTGTACTTGAGGATAAAAGCAACAAATTCCAGAACGCCGGGTATCATTGTAAATGCAGTTGTCAACGCAACTGAAAGAAGAATTTTTGCAAAGACAAACGTGAGATCCGAGTTCTGTTTATTCCCGACTTTAAGCGTAAGGTAGATTACAAGAAACCAGAAGCTGACGAGGGGCGCAAAGGAGTAGAAGAGATAATCCGTCCGCATCATATAAGGCAAAACACAGCTCAGCAAATTGAGTCGAATCAAGACGCCAGCAACTCGCTTCAGGGAATAGTCCTCTTTTCCCAGGAAGTAAAGTGTGTGACCAAATCCAGTCAGAAAGAGGTAGGAGGCGACAAGGAGTCGAAAAATTTCATATATCCACAACGTTTTCGAGCCATGAGTATAGTGGTAGACGAGAATGAAAGCTTGCATCCAGCCTTTCCACTCATCTGTCTGAGTTCTGGAGAGAAATCCGTCATCATGGGAAGCCTCTGCACCTTTACGCGATGTCGTTGTGAGGTCATTTCTCCTCGTTGAGAGGAGACCAGCAATTGCCAAAGCCGAGCATGCGGTTAAGAATTCTCGTTTTCGGAATTGCTTCTGTGCTTTCTCAAAAACTTGGGTCCGGTCCGCATAGAAACAAAAACACACGACAAGAGCGAAGATTGCCAGTGCATTCAGAACAGGCACAGAAGGTAGCATGCGGCTTATTCTTGTAATATGCTTCCGGCGCACATATGAAAGAGTTGGCAGTAAAAGCAGGCTTAAAACGAGTACGATCCATTGAATTACACTGGGATGTGTGTAATTGCTACAGCACGTTCGATTAAAGGGATATCCTCTTGATGCAGCATCAGAATTGCAGCGTAAGTTGAGGAGAACATCTGCTTTGCGATGAGCTACGTTATTGACAATATGAAGACCGCTCTCTTCATATGCACCGCTACCAGCCCAGCTCATCAACGAGTAGCTCCAGACAACGTCAGCGCTTGAGTGTTGTGAGACTTGTTGGAGGTAATCATTCATCAGGTCAATCTTCTCTGGTGTAATCGTTACTTCCCTTGACGGAGACAAAGCTGGATACCACGGAACTTGTATTGGCGCGAGGAGTAAGAAGTTGGGTGACTGTGGACGAGAGGGAAATGGCCGCGTCGTTGGAACCATTGCTTCCTCGCCGGATGCATGATCCATATATGGTATGATAGCGTCAATGGTATCTCGGAAATCCCTAAAGTAATTTTCCTGGCTATGCCGTGCATACCAGAGTCCCGGGGCCCCAAGCAATATCAAGCCTGCGCTTTCATCTTCCTCGTCAATAGTTGCATCCAAAGGCTCTGCTCTGTACCTCACAAGCTCCTTGTCTAGTCCGGTCGAATTTAGCCAAGGGTCCCAGATAAACTGGACACTGACACCGCCAGAAATGAACTCAAGATCTGTATGCTTCGCGTCCAAGTCCAACATCTCTGAGATCTCTTCCTCTGCTCGCTCCTGGTCCATTTTCTTTGCAACTGCCCAGAAGATCTGACGAGTTGTAGAGTCTCCTACAAAGACCAGCCTTCGCTTGTGAAAGCATTCCTGGATATCCTTCTTCTTGTATTCGTGCATAATACAGCCTGGGGGCTGCCAGTTCTGGAAGGGGTTTCTCGAGGTCCATCTTGGGCCAGGATCGAGCCATTGGCCTTTATTGAGAAGGGCGCCGCATTTGAAGGGGTCGGAGACATCTGCAGAGAAAATGAGTTAGTTAGCTGTCCTCCTCAGGAAGTTGGGGGGTATCAGAAGTAGAGAGCATACCAATCCAGCAGTACCTGTAAACAACCCCAACAATGACAAGCGCAAGTAGGAATTGAAGAATGCGGTTAACGGTTACGGCGACGTAGTGGGACTTCGCAGAGAACGCCAACCGAGGACGTAGCATTGCACTTCGGACTGCAAGGAACTCTTGTGGATCTCCGCATTGGGATCGCCTCTGCTTGTTCTCAATCGAAGTTATTGTACCCGGATGGTAAGCAGAGGTAGAGGCAGCGGTATGATCAAATGGAGGACAGGAGTAGATGGTGGACAGGGGCGGAATACGGTATTACAGTTGCGACGGACTGAGAGAAAGAGAAGAGAACAGAAGAGGGCAAGTAGAAAGCAGGGGAAGCAGGAGAATACTTGGTAAGAAAGGAAGGAGGAAGGAGGCTCATCCATCCATCTGAAGACAGCAGCACCAGATCATATCCAGATTCAGACCTAGATCCACCAAAGGGAAGTGGCAGTGGCCTTCGTATCATATGAGATTCTTCTCTTGGCACAAAGTCTTGGCTATTGGGCTACCTACCAACCTTACCGTACTGGACCGTATATATGATACTCGTACAGTCCCGTACCGTATTACCACTGAGCGCCGCATCAGTCCTAAAACCAGGGATCTTAGGTAGGCAAGGTAAGTGTAAGGTACCAAGGATACCTTTGTCACTACTACGGAGTACCCCCGTAGAATGATATCTCGTTTATCCATCGATTGTCCTCGTAAGCTGATAGCTACATGGGATAGGTTAAACGGTACCTAGGTACGGTCATCCTTTCACCGACTTTAAGCTAGTGGTGAGCTTAAGGTACCCAAGGCACGGCACTACCTTACTATACCCTATCATATCGCTACCTTACAGGACACTTACCTAGGTACTCTTAAATGTACCATACGGAGGACCGTACCATACGGAGTACCGTACCTCGTTAAAGTATCTTATACGGTACCGTACTTTGCTTCTTGAAACAACGCATGAACTCTTTCTCACGCTGTCAATGTCTTCAGTGCTTCACTAGAATTCTTTAATACCGTATATGCATGGATACGTTACTTTATTCCTAATTACAGTACATAAACAACCTTTTTCCGGCCCGCCCTCAATCTAGTTGCGACTTCTGTGCACGCCCACCTGCTCAAACCATCCATCGTTATCTTCCAACCTCCCCTCCCCACGATGTCCACCTTTATCTGATGACGCCGTCATAATTGGGTTGGGTCCCGCTCTGTGGCTGACCGCAGCCTGCAGGTACCTTTTTTATAAATACCACACAAGTGGCTGACACAGCAAGAGGAAAAGAAAGAGAGAAATCTGCACGACGTACGCTGACCGAAGTCTTCTTACACGCTGCACTCCTTATTACGCTTACAGTACACTTCTCGTATCTTTGAAAACGATGAGCTTTGCCAAGTTTTCCAACTTCTAATGACCATGCCATATTGAGTCCTGTGGGGATTTTCAATTTGGGTACCTTCAATTTGCATACAGTAGAGGGGAAGCCAGCTAGCACCAGCCCCCTTGGCATGAGGCACATCCGAGTTCCAATACGGAGTACGAGTGGAGCGTGGGGAAGGAGCAGTCTGAAAAAAAAAACCTCCTCAGTCGAGTGTGCAAAGCATCTCCAAGACCGAGAACATAATTCTCTCCCAGGCATCTTCAATCTGTCTAGCATCATATACCTACACTCCCATCTACCTAGGTACCTACGTTCTCGTCTCTTCATGGTTATACGCTGATTACACTTTTCCCCACCAAGAATTGATTTTTCCTTCTTGTTTTTTTTGCATTCATACAGTATCTACCTTTCTTTCATCTCCTCTCAACATAACCCCCAAACCTATTAATTACTATGGGATGACAACCATCTCAACCTCAAACCCCCATCTCCCGTCTTCTACCTCGCTCGGCCAGCTTCCACCCCACCGCTGGTCTTGAGCTGGATGCAAAGTTTTCTTTCTTTTGTATTAGACAAGAATAACCCCAACGACCTTTGAGTGCGGAACCTCCCTTTGCTCTGTGGCAGACTTCTGCAATTTGTCTGTTGATACATCCTTGCTCGACCTAGATCTAGTGGATGCGCGAGTTTGCTATTTCATAGTGTGGAGGAGTTAGAGCATGGCTTTGGTTCGTGTAGCTGCGTTTGGGACTTGATATGTCCTTGCAATATTTATTCGAGGGAGAAAGGTTCGTTGCACCACCATGTATAGAACTTCCAAGACGCATAGAGACTACCTAATATGATAGAGAGTGCTGTCAAAGGATCTTAGAGATAATTAGCCTTCTCTCAACTTCATCTGCGAACGAGCGTCTTGAGAACAACGTTACAGAACCAAGCTCTTTTCAACAAGAGTCATCCAGCCTGGCTTTCAACTCCCTTGAAGCTCTCTCTCGTTGCACCAGGTCCCTTGGGCAGCGTTGGAGAGGTTCTCCCCAAGCACGGTTTTACAGCATGTCTAGAACTAAGCCTAGTCAAAGCTGTGCTTCTTGATTCCCCGGTTCCAAACCACAGAAATCGAGATGTGAAGCAAATGTAGCCATCCCTCTGTATAATATTCGTCCCGACTCCCTTCCCCCTACACTACACCAGCTGCCCACCAAACAAATCCGTCAAGCTCAACCTCCTCCCCATCCCACCCTCCACTTCCACTTCCACTCCCCCTCCATTTCCATTCCCATTTCTATTCCCACCACCACGCGCCCCCCTAACCTCCTCCCACTTCTCCCTAATCAACCTACAATTAACCTCCCTCGTCTCCGTCCTATCAGCATGAATAAAAAACCCCAAAACCTTCCCCTCACCCTC